>JACSYO010000675.1:0-5000 GCA_016806645.1 Ophiodon elongatus | reverse complement strand
AAGTACTTCCATGTCTGCTTTGTCTCAGGCATGCGTCTGCGCACTGCCATCATAGGAGCCGTCTACAGGAAGGTACACAATGACTGTCATTTTTTTTAATGTCTTTGGTATAGGCTATAGAAATACAATGAAGAATAAAGGAAACGATATGAAAGCAAAGACTACATAACAAGCAAGGAAGTGTTTAAGTCCAGGTTGTACTCACTTCCTCTGTTTAAATAGTGGTTTAACTTGGCTGATTGAGCCATCATGATATTTTTAGTACAAACAAAAACTCAAAGTTGATTTAAAACTTTCAGTAACCTAAAACATTCTCTATTGAATGGCTTCATTATTCTCCCGGTCAGTTTCATGCTTTGGCTTTGAATCTACAGTTGGACTGTGCTCTTTCAGGCCTTGGTTATAAGCAGCGCAGCCCGTCGCACCTCCACGGTGGGAGAGATGGTCAACCTGATGTCGGTGGACGCTCAGCGGTTCATGGACCTCATCACTTATATCAACATGATATGGTCCGCCCCTCTGCAGGTGGTGCTGGCTCTCTACTTCCTCTGGCAGGTAAGGTTACAGAGCAACTGTAGGCTGTCCCACTGGCCCAAGTTCACTGACATAACCAACAGTTGGTACAGAAGTAGTCTCACGTGGGCAGATTTTGGACAGCCAACGTAGACACTTGAACGGCAGCCTGCAGTGACGGTTAGTGTCTTCTGGTGGACAAGCAATAAACTCCATCATGCAGCAGGAAGAAAAAATAACTCCATAAAAGTAGTTCAGCCCAATGCTGAAAGACACAGTGCAGCAGTGAGATACAGAGATTAAAACCAAACTTTTCTTGATACTTTGTGTAATATATTGTAAGCGTGGTTTCTTTTCTTTTGTGTATTAGCTTTTGTCTTTTTTGTTTATTAAACAACACAAGCCAAACTTCTCAATCACAGCAGATTAGCACCAGCAGCCATCCAAGAACTTTGATATGTAAAATCATAAAATTGGCCATTTTTGTGAATGTCTTTGTGGACAACTAATGGAAAACTTATAAAACTGTGAAAACGTTCTGGACTGTACGTATGTGTGATGTACAATATGTATGACGAGGTAACAGAGCAAAGTATCTGGTACCAAATCAATGAATCGGCAATCTGCTGTAAACAACAACAGTGTTATCAAAACAAGTGGCTGTGTGCTGGAGGATAGTCAGCATGAGGGGTCACTCCACTGTAAGGCTGTCATGCTAGTGGAAAGGTCTTCTTTGTCTCTATCGGTGCACAGCTGTGGATGGAAGCATTATGTTGTGTACAGAGATGGATGTAAACTTCAACATGGCTGGTTGGAGGAGGCATACGACCACAAGGCGGTAATTCTGGTTTTGATCTGTTGCTGTGCAGAACCTGGGTCCGTCCGTGCTGGCTGGAGTGGCTGTGATGGTTCTCATGGTTCCCATTAATGCTGTCATCGCCATGAAAACCAAAACCTACCAGGTGTGACTTTTCCACAGTTGCACATTGTCACACAAATATTTCCTCTAAAGAAATACAAAACTTCCTGATTACTTCCACGTATTTCCTCTGCAGCCTTTCTGATGTTCAAATGGCTCAAAGACCTGTGAATGGTGTGTTCAGTGACAGCGAGGGCATATCCAACCAAGCACTTAATATTTTCATTTATACACAGAAGTGACACATGCAGTGCTTGCAACTTGGTTGAGAAGGACCTGTGAGGCTCAAGGATCACAGTCAAGCTTGGGTCAGTTTGTAGCATTGTTTGACTTGAAATGTTTTGTGTCGGTCGAGCAGGTTGCTCAAATGAAGAGTAAAGACAATCGCATCAAGCTGATGAATGAGATGCTGAATGGCATCAAGGTGCTGAAGCTGTACGCCTGGGAGCTGGCCTTCAAGGACAAGGTGTCAGAGATTAGAGAGAGTGAGCTGCGGGTCCTGAAGAAGACCGCCTACCTGGGTGCCATGTCCTCTTTCACCTGGATCTGTGCACCTTTCCTGGTGAGTCCAACACAATGAAGAAATCAAGTGCGTAGATTATTTCATCTCATAGTATGGACATGCCGTCATGTTGTTTAGCTGGTAGCAGGCAGCAGCATCCATACAGACGGGACAAGATCACAAATATCGAGTGTCTAAAATTCAAACCTTTTGTAAGGAAAAAGACCTCGCGTATCTCATTTTCTGCAAATAGAAACATCCGAATCAATATGGACTATAATGTCATGAAGACCTCTTTCTCTCTCCCTCCTGCTGTGTCACTGTACAGGTTGCCCTGTCGACCTTCACTGTGTATGTGCTAATTGACGAGAAGAACGTGCTCGATGCCCAGAAGGCCTTTGTGTCACTGGCGCTCTTCAACATCCTGCGTTTTCCTCTCAACATGCTGCCAATGGTCATCAGTAGTATGGTGCAGGTTAGTGTGCCTCCATTGTTGTCTCCATTGTTCCACTGCATAGCATGGCATGAGTAAGAAATAAGGAATGGGAGAGGTCCAGTGTAGAACCCTTCACCTCATGTTCCCTCTGAGCAACAGGAGAGCTATAGATGATCCCATCTGGATCTGTACCAGTCACATTTCCAGTGTTCTACAAACATTTCCTGGGTCAGCATCACTGGAATGGAAGGCTTTATAACACAGAGGACTCCTGAATCCAGGGCCTAACTCATTCACCCAAATGACAAAACAAAAAACAACTAGATTCCCTCTCCTGCTATCTCCTCATGCAGAGAGATCAAAGCCTGGACAAATACAACCAGAACTATCCGTCGTATTATTATTGTTATTATTATTATTATTATTATTATTAACTTGAGCAAATGAAGCAGTTAGCTAGCTATATACTGAGAAAGAATAATTGAATTCACTGTGCAGCTCAAAGGCTACCGGCAGCTACCGGCAAATTTTAAGATGGAATGTTACTCAAAGCCTGAGTTGGTATTGTGAATCAATCGACACAACATGATAACTGAGCCTTAGTGAAAAGAGGTCTGGGCTCCAGTAGGAACATGGTGGTGCAACATGGGGGACTCTGTGAAGAGGACCCGCTCCCTATGTAGATATGAAGGACTCATCTAAGCTAACAAAAACCAGTCTTAGTTTCAGGTTTCCATTTCCATTGGACCCCCCTAAATCTTACACAGTGGTCCTTTTGAGGTTTTGAATGACTTGCACATAGACAGACAGTAGACCATTAGAATGCAGACGACACATAGATGTACGTAGCCATAAAACCAGCTGACTGTTCCTATACAAGAGTAAGTGCATTGGATGTGCCAAATATTCCTCCGGTTAAACAAAGGTAAAAGGGGAAGACAAACGAAGCCATAAATGTTGATGGAGACTCAGACGGAGGTCAACATACTTTAGAGACTGAACATTCTCTGTACTCCCATCACAAGACCTTTACTAAAGCCAACACTTCTGCTGTTTGGGATTCTTTTTCAACACTGTTGGGTCTTGGACATTGTACCTTTTTTAAAATAATGATTAATAATACTAGCGCTAGCTTGGAGCCCTAGCTATTCACTGTTCAATTATTCAGAGGAACTAAGGGAACATTTTGTTGGAAAGACGCATGGCTCTTAAATTGTGTGTCGTTGAATATCATTTGTCTGCTGTTAGCACTACCAACTCCATTAATCCTTATATTTAAGTGTCGGAGACAGATATCTCAAAACATGGCTCAATGAAACAAACTATGTGCATGGAGAGATATCACAAGGGGGTAATCATAAATATATTTTAGTAATTTGTGTGGGCCGATCCTTTAATTTGCTACACATTGTTTTATATGAATTATTGAAAGTATATGAAATATTGTGTTGTGGAGTCCCCAGTTTATGGTAGCACATAGCACCTGTCTGCTCAGACATCAACAGACACGGTTTCAGGTCGATGACTTGATGGAAGAGAAGAGTCAACGATGTTTCTGTGTTCACGGGGAATGTGTGGGCGGGGCCTACCCCTTTGGACTCAATCTCTCACTACTGAAGCCAGATGTAATAATGATGTGTACCTTAACTTTTCTCAGAATTATAAGATCTTTTCTTGTATGTGAGAATTTCCTTTTGTGAATGCGCTTCCGTACTACACGGCGGGATGTTGATTCACATTTATGCTCACTTTAGTAAGAAATGTTTGCCAGAACAAAAAAAAGAATAAAACAGTTACTATTTTTGTATTTCCCTGTGTTTTCTTTTGGTAAAATTCTGCTAAAAACACACATTTGATGTAAACCCAGAGTTTTGTGCATCTTGCCACTGGTCTTAGTGGGTTTTCCTCCCTCTGTGTCAATCTTCAGGCCAGTGTGTCCTTGAAGCGTCTGAGAGTGTTTCTTTCACACGAGGAGCTGCAGGAAGACGGCGTCGAGCACAAAGCAGTAGCAGGCTGAGTTTTTATCTACTGCTTCTCTGTCTGTTGCTTCGTCTGTGTCCTCCCTCTTCACGCAGAATTGTACATTTCCACATGTTGTATAGATCCTTTTTCTTGTGTATGTATATGGAGGTATCCCACAGACAGTATACTAATATAGCTCCTGTCTCTCCCTCCCAGCCTCACACAGTATCTCCGTCGTGGATGGAGTTTTCAGCTGGTCCAGAGCTGAATCACCGACACTCAAGAGGTTGGTGTCGTCTTTCCTCAGGATGCTTCAGCGCATTCACATGAATGAAAAAATTTAAATGACAACAAAAATGTAATGTTCAAAATACTAGCTTGCGCACACTACTTAATTAACAAAGATTTACAAGGTACATAATTTGTGTGTCCATTTTAAAACATTACTCTAATGCCCACAGGTACAATGAAAGAGTTGCTGTTCCTCTTGTCTATACTGACTTCCTAAATAAATTTCAATGCAAGAAAATAAATTTCAATGCAAGAAAAGTGGGGTGAAAGTGTCTCTATATATATATATATATATATATATATATATATATATATATATATACATACATATATACACGTATATATATATATATATGTGTGTGTGTATGTATATATAT
>JACSYO010000674.1:0-31512 GCA_016806645.1 Ophiodon elongatus | reverse complement strand
AGTAAACTGTGTATTTTCAACAAAATCCACTTTTGGCCTCTTCCCAGCTGAAATGTCTTTTAAGAGCATACAACGTGGAAATGCAGCTTTAAGGCAGAAAAGTGATGAGAACATCATGTATTCATGAAATTAACATGAAACTTGAGAGTCTGCTGTTCTGGGAAACTTTTTTGAGGAAAATCAAGTAAACTGTGTATTTTTCAACAAAATCCACTTTTGGCCTCTTCCCAGCCGAAACGTCTTTTCAGAGCATAAATACTGAAAATGAACTTTAAGGCAGAAAAGTGATGAGAACATCATGTATTCATGAAATTAACATGAAACTTGGACTGCTGTTCTGGGAGACTTTATTGAGGAAAATCAAGTAAACTGTGTATTTTTCAACAAAATCCACTTTTGGCCTCTTCCCAGCCGAAACGTCTTTTAAGAGCATACAACTTGGAAATGCAGCTTTAAGGCAGAAAAGTGATGAGAACATCATGTATTCATAAATATAACATGAAACTTGAAAGTCTGCTGTTCTGGGAGACTTTATAGAGGAAAATCAAGTAAACTGTGTATTTTTCAACAAAATCCACTTTTGGCCTCTTCCCAGCCGAAACGTCTTTTCAGACCATAAATACTGAAAATGCAGCTTTAAGGCAGAAAAGTGATGAGAACATCATGTATTCATGAATATAACATGAACCTTGAAAGTCTGCTGTTCTGGGAGACTTTATAGAGGAAAATCAAGTAAACTGTGTATTTTTCAACAAAATCCACTTTTGGCCTCTTCCCAGCCGAAACGTCTTTTCAGACCATAAATACTGAAAATGCAGCTTTAAGGCAGAAAAGTGATGAGAACATCATGTATTCATGAAATTAACATGAAACTTGAGACTGCTGTTCTGGGAGACTTTATAGAGGAAAATCAAGTAAACTGTGTATTTTTCAACAAAATCCACTTTTGGCCTCTTCCCAGCCGAAATGTCTTTTCAGGCCATAAATACTGAAAATGCAGCATTAAGGCAGAAAAGTGATGAGAACATCATGTATTCATGAATATAACATGAACCTTGAAATTCTACTGTTCTGGGAGACTTTATAGAGGAAAATTAAGTAAACTGTGTAATTTGCAACAAAATCCACTTTTGGCCTCTTCCCAACCGAAACGTCTTTTAAGAGCATACAACATTAAAATGCAGCTTCAAAGCAAAAAAGTGATGAGAACATCATGTATTCATGAAATTAACATGAAACTTGAGAGTCTGCTGTTCAGGGAAAATTGTATTGAGGAAAATCAAGTAAACTGTGTAATTTGGAACAAAATCCACTTTTGGCCTCTTCCTAACCGAAATGTCTTTTAAGAACATACAAAGTGGAAATGCAGCTTTATGGCAGAAAAGTGATGAGAACATCATGTATTCATGAATATAACATGAAACTTGATGTCTGCTGTTCTCGGAAGCTTCATTGAGGAAAATCTAGTAAACTGTATTTTTCAACAAAATCCACTTTTGGCCTCTTCCCAGCCGAAACGTATTTTTAGAGCATTCAACTTTGAAATGCAGCTTTAAGGCAGAAAAGTGATGAGAAGTGCATGTATTCATAAATATAACATGAACCTTGAAAGTCTGCTGTTCTGGGAGACTTTATAGAGGAAAATCAAGTAAACTGTGTATTTTTCAACAAAATCCACTTTTGGCCTCTTCCCAGCCGAAATGTCTTTTCAGACCATAAATACTGAAAATGCAGCTTTAAGGCAGAAAAGTGATGAGAACATCATGTATTCATGAAATTAACATGAAACTTGAGACTGCTGTTCTGGGAGACTTTATAGAGGAAAATCAAGTAAACTGTGTATTTTTCAACAAAATCCACTTTTGGCCTCTTCCCAACCGAAACGTCTTTTAAGAGCATACAACATTAAAATGCAGCTTCAAAGCAAAAAAGTGATGAGAACATCATGTATTCATGAAATTAACATGAAACTTGAGAGTCTGCTGTTCAGGGAAAATTGTATTGAGGAAAATCAAGTAAACTGTGTAATTTGGAACAAAATCCACTTTTGGCCTCTTCCTAACCGAAATGTCTTTTAAGAACATACAAAGTGGAAATGCAGCTTTATGGCAGAAAAGTGATGAGAACATCATGTATTCATGAATATAACATGAAACTTGATGTCTGCTGTTCTCGGAAGCTTCATTGAGGAAAATCTAGTAAACTGTATTTTTCAACAAAATCCACTTTTGGCCTCTTCCCAGCCGAAACGTATTTTTAGAGCATTCAACTTTGAAATGCAGCTTTAAGGCAGAAAAGTGATGAGAAGTGCATGTATTCATAAATATAACATGAACCTTGAAAGTCTGCTGTTCTGGGAGACTTTATAGAGGAAAATCAAGTAAACTGTGTATTTTTCAACAAAATCCACTTTTGGCCTCTTCCCAGCCGAAATGTCTTTTCAGGCCATAAATACTGAAAATGCAGCTTTAAGGCAGAAAAGTGATGAGAACATCATGTATTCATGAATATAACATGAACCTTGAAATTCTACTGTTCTGGGAGACTTTATAGAGGAAAATCAAGTAAACTGTGTATTTTTCAACAAAATCCACTTTTGGCCTCTTCCCAGCCGAAATGTCTTTTCAGACCATAAATACTGAAAATGCAGCTTTAAGGCAGAAAAGTGATGAGAACATCATGTATTCATGAATATAACATGAAACTTGAAATTCTGCTGTTCTGGGAGACTTTATAGAGGAAAATCAAGTAAACTGTGTATTTTTCAACAAAATCCACTTTTGGCCTCTTCCCAGCCGAAAGTCTTTTCAGATAAATACTGAAAATGCAGCTTTAAGGCAGAAAAGTGATGAGAACATCATGTATTCATGAAATTAACATGAAACTTGAGTCTGCTGTTCTGGGAGACTTTATAGGAAAATCAAGTAAACTGTGTATTTTCAACAAAATCCACTTTTGGCCTCTTCCCAGCCGAAACGTCTTTTCAGACCATAAATACTGAAAATGCAGCTTTAAGGCAGAAAAGTGATGAGAACATCATGTATTCATGAAATTAACATGAAACTTGAGACTGCTGTTCTGGGAGACTTTATAGAGGAAAATCAAGTAAACTGTGTATTTTTCAACAAAATCCACTTTTGGCCTCTTCCCAGCCGAAACGTCTTTTCAGACCATAAATACTGAAAATGCAGCTTTAAGGCAGAAAAGTGATGAGAACATCATGTATTCATGAATATAACATGAAACTTGAGATCTGCTGTTCTGGGAGACTTTATAGAGGAAAATCAAGTAAACTGTGTATTTTTCAACAAAATCCACTTTTGGCCTCTTCCCAGCCGAAATGTCTTTTCAGACCATAAATACTGAAAATGCAGCTTTAAGGCAGAAAAGTGATGAGAACATCATGTATTCATAAATATAACATGAACCTTGAAAGTCTGCTGTTCTGGGAGACTTTATAGAGGAAAATCAAGTAAACTGTGTAATTTGCAACAAAATCCACTTTTGGCCTCTTCCCAACCGAAACGTCTTTTAAGAGCATACAACATTAAAATGCAGCTTCAAAGCAAAAAAGTGATGAGAACATCATGTATTCATGAAATTAACATGAAACTTGAGAGTCTGCTGTTCAGGGAAAATTGTATTGAGGAAAATCAAGTAAACTGTGTAATTTGGAACAAAATCCACTTTTGGCCTCTTCCTAACCGAAATGTCTTTTAAGAACATACAAAGTGGAAATGCAGCTTTATGGCAGAAAAGTGATGAGAACATCATGTATTCATGAATATAACATGAAACTTGATGTCTGCTGTTCTCGGAAGCTTCATTGAGGAAAATCTAGTAAACTGTATTTTTCAACAAAATCCACTTTTGGCCTCTTCCCAGCCGAAACGTATTTTTAGAGCATTCAACTTTGAAATGCAGCTTTAAGGCAGAAAAGTGATGAGAAGTGCATGTATTCATAAATATAACATGAACCTTGAAAGTCTGCTGTTCTGGGAGACTTTATAGAGGAAAATCAAGTAAACTGTGTATTTTTCAACAAAATCCACTTTTGGCCTCTTCCCAGCCGAAATGTCTTTTCAGACCATAAATACTGAAAATGCAGCTTTAAGGCAGAAAAGTGATGAGAACATCATGTATTCATGAAATTAACATGAAACTTGAAACTGCTGTTCTGGGAGACTTTATAGAGGAAAATCAAGTAAACTGTGTATTTTTCAACAAAATCCACTTTTGGCCTCTTCCCAGCCGAAATGTCTTTTAAGAGCATACAACATTAAAATGCAGCTTCAAAGCAAAAAAGTGATGAGAACATCATGTATTCATGAAATTAACATGAAACTTGAGAGTCTGCTGTTCAGGGAAAATTTTATTGAGGAAAATCAAGTAAACTGTGTAATTTGGAACAAAATCCACTTTTGGCCTCTTCCTAACCGAAATGTCTTTTAAGAACATACAAAGTGGAAATGCAGCTTTATGGCAGAAAAGTGATGAGAACATCATGTATTCATGAATATAACATGAAACTTGATGTCTGCTGTTCTCGGAAGATTCATTGAGGAAAATCTAGTAAACTGTATTTTTCAACAAAATCCACTTTTGGCCTCTTCCCAGCCGAAACGTATTTTTAGAGCATTCAACTTTGAAATGCAGCTTTAAGGCAGAAAAGTGATGAGAAGTGCATGTATTCATAAATATAACATGAACCTTGAAAGTCTGCTGTTCTGGGAGACTTTATAGAGGAAAATCAAGTAAACTGTGTATTTTTCAACAAAATCCACTTTTGGCCTCTTCCCAGCCGAAATGTCTTTTCAGGCCATAAATACTGAAAATGCAGCATTAAGGCAGAAAAGTGATGAGAACATCATGTATTCATGAATATAACATGAACCTTGAAATTCTACTGTTCTGGGAGACTTTATAGAGGAAAATCAAGTAAACTGTGTATTTTTCAACAAAATCCACTTTTGGCCTCTTCCCAGCCGAAATGTCTTTTCAGGCCATAAATACTGAAAATGCAGCTTTAAGGCAGAAAAGTGATGAGAACATCATGTATTCATGAATATAACATGAACCTTGAAATTCTACTGTTCTGGGAGACTTTATAGAGGAAAATCAAGTAAACTGTGTATTTTTCAACAAAATCCACTTTTGGCCTCTTCCCAGCCGAAATGTCTTTTCAGTTCATAAATACTGAAAATGCAGCTTTAAGGCAGAAAAGTGATGAGAACATCATGTATTCATGAATAGAACATGAACCTTGAAATTCTACTCTTCTGGGAGACTTTATACAGGAAAATCAAGTAAACTGTGTATTTTTCAACAAAATCCACTTTTGGCCTCGACCCAACTGAAACGTCTTTTTAGACCATAAATACTGAAAATGCAGCTTTAAGGCAGAAAAGTGATGAGAACATCATGTATTCATGAATAGAACATGAACCTTGAAAGTCTGCTGTTCTGGGAGACTTTGTAGAGGAAAATCAAGGAAACTGTGTATTTTGCAACAAAATCCACTTTTGGCCTCTTCCCAGCCGAAATGTCTTTTCAGGCCATAAATACTGAAAATGCAGCATTAAGGCAGAAAAGTGATGAGAACATCATGTATTCATGAATATAACATGAACCTTGAAATTCTACTGTTCTGGGAGACTTTATAGAGGAAAATTAAGTAAACTGTGTAATTTGCAACAAAATCCACTTTTGGCCTCTTCCCAACCGAAACGTCTTTTAAGAGCATACAACATTAAAATGCAGCTTCAAAGCAAAAAAGTGATGAGAACATCATGTATTCATGAAATTAACATGAAACTTGAGAGTCTGCTGTTCAGGGAAAATTGTATTGAGGAAAATCAAGTAAACTGTGTAATTTGGAACAAAATCCACTTTTGGCCTCTTCCCAACCGAAATGTCTTTTAAGAACATACAAACTGGAAATGCAGCTTTAAGGCAGAAAAGTGATGAGAACATCATGTATTCATGAATATAACATGAAACTTGATGTCTGCTGTTCTGGGAAGCTTCATTGAGGAAAATCAAGTAAACTGTGTATTTTTCAACAAAATCCACTTTTGGCCTCTTCCCAGCCGAAACGTATTTTAAGAGCATACAACTTGGAAATGCAGCTTTAAGGCAGAAAAGTGATGAGAAGTGCATGTATTCATAAATATAACATGAACCTTGAAAGTCTGCTGTTCTGGGAGACTTTATAGAGGAAAATCAAGTAAACTGTGTATTTTTCAACAAAATCCACTTTTGGCCTCTTCCCAGCCGAAACGTCTTTTAAGAGCATACAACGTGGAAATGCAGCTTTAAGGCAGAAAAGTGATGAGAACATCATGTATTCATGAAATTAACATGAAACTTGAGAGTCTGCTGTTCTCGGAAAATTGTATTGAGGAAAATCAAGTAAACTGTGTCATTTTCAACAAAATCCACTTTTGGCATCTTCCCAGCCGAAAGGTATTTTAAGAGCATACAACGTGGAAATGGAGCTTTAAGACAGAAAAGTGATGAGAACATCATGTATTCATGAATATAACATGAACCTTGAAAGTCTGCTGTTCTGGGAGACTTTATAGAGGAAAATCAAGTAAACTGTGTATTTTTCAACAAAATCCACTTTTGGCCTCGACCCAACTGAAACGTCTTTTTAGACCATAAATACTGAAAATGCAGCTTTAAGGCAGAAAAGTGATGAGAACATCATGTATTCATGAATAGAACATGAACCTTGAAAGTCTGCTGTTCTGGGAGACTTTGTAGAGGAAAATCAAGGAAACTGTGTATTTTGCAACAAAATCCACTTTAAGCCTCTTCCCAGCCGAAACGTCTTTTCAGGCCATAAATACTGAAAATGCAGCTTTAAGGCAGAAAAGTGATGAGAACATCATGTATTCATGAATATAACATGAACCTTGAAATTCTACTGTTCTGGGAGACTTTATAGAGGAAAATTAAGTAAACTGTGTAATTTGCAACAAAATCCACTTTTGGCCTCTTCCCAACCGAAACGTCTTTTAAGAGCATACAACATTAAAATGCAGCTTCAAAGCAAAAAAGTGATGAGAACATCATGTATTCATGAAATTAACATGAAACTTGAGAGTCTGCTGTTCAGGGAAAATTTATTGAGGAAAATCAAGTAAACTGTGTAATTTGCAACAAAATCCACTTTTGGCCTCTTCCCAGCCGAAATGTCTTTTAAGAACATACATACTGGAAATGCAGCTTTATGGCAGAAAAGTGATGAGAACATCATGTATTCATGAATATAACATGAAACTTGATAGTCTGCTGTTCTGGGAAACTTTATTGAGGAAAATCAAGTAAACTGTGTATTTTTCAACAAAATCCACTTTTGGCCTCTTCCCAGCCGAAACGTCTTTTAAGAGCATACAACGTGGAAATGCAGCTTTAAGGCAGAAAAGTGATGAGAACGTCATGTATTCATAAATATAACATGAACCTTGAAAGTCTGCTGTTCTGGGAGACTTTGAGGAAAATCAAGTAAACTGTGTATTTTTCAACAAAATCCACTTTTGGCCTCTTCCCAGCCGAAACGTCTTTTAAGAGCATACAACTGGAAATGCAGCTTTAAGGTAGAAAAATGATGAGAACATCATGTATTCATGAAATTAACATGAAACTTGAGAGTCTGCTGTTCTCGGAAAATTTTTTGAGGAAAATCAAGTAAACTGTGTATTTTTCAACAAAATCCACTTTTGGCCTCTTCCCAGCCGAAACGTATTTTAAGAGCATACAACGTGGAAATGGAGCTTTAAGACAGAAAAGTGATGAGAACATCATGTATTCATGAATATAACATGAACCTTGAAAGTCTGCTGTTCTGGGAGACTTTGAGGAAAATCAAGTAAACTGTGTATTTTTCAACAAAATCCACTTTTGGCCTCGACCCAACTGAAAGGTCTTTTTAGACCATAAATACTGAAAATGCAGCTTTAAGGCAGAAAAGTGATGAGAACATCATGTATTCATGAATAGAACATGAACCTTGAAAGTCTGCTGTTCTGGGAGACTTTGTAGAGGAAAATCAAGGAAACTGTGTATTTTGCAACAAAATCCACTTTAAGCCTCTTCCCAGCCGAAACGTCTTTTCAGGCCATAAATACTGAAAATGCAGCTTTAAGGCAGAAAAGTGATGAGAACATCATGTATTCATGAATATAACATGAACCTTGAAATTCTACTGTTCTGGGAGACTTTATAGAGGAAAATTAAGTAAACTGTGTAATTTGCAACAAAATCCACTTTTGGCCTCTTCCCAACCGAAACGTCTTTTAAGAGCATACAACATTAAAATGCAGCTTCAAAGCAAAAAAGTGATGAGAACATCATGTATTCATGAAATTAACATGAAACTTGAGAGTCTGCTGTTCAGGGAAAATTGTATTGAGGAAAATCAAGTAAACTGTGTAATTTGGAACAAAATCCACTTTTGGCCTCTTCCTAACCGAAATGTCTTTTAAGAACATACAAAGTGGAAATGCAGCTTTATGGCAGAAAAGTGATGAGAACATCATGTATTCATGAATATAACATGAAACTTGATGTCTGCTGTTCTCGGAAGCTTCATTGAGGAAAATCTAGTAAACTGTATTTTTCAACAAAATCCACTTTTGGCCTCTTCCCAGCCGAAACGTATTTTAAGAGCATACAACGTGGAAATGCAGCTTTAAGGCAGAAAAGTGATGAGAAGTGCATGTATTCATAAATATAACATGAACTTTGAAAGTCTGCTGTTCTGGGAGACTTTATAGAGGAAAATCAAGTAAACTGTGTATTTTTCAACAAAATCCACTTTTGGCCTCTTCCCATCCGAAACGTCTTTCAAGAGCATACAACGTGGAAATGCAGCTTTAAGGTAGAAAAATGATGAGAACATCATGTATTCATGAAATTAACATGAAACTTGAGAGTCTGCTGTTCACGGAAAATTGTATTGAGGAAAATCAAGTAAACTGTGTCATTTGGAACAAAATCCACTTTTGGCATCTTCCCAGCCGAAAGGTATTTTAAGAGCATACAACGTGGAAATGGAGCTTTAAGACAGAAAAGTGATGAGAACATCATGTATTCATGAATATAACATGAACCTTGAAAGTCTGCTTTTCTGGGAGACTTTATAGAGGAAAATCAAGTAAACTGTGTATTTTTCAACAAAATCCACTTTTGGCCTCGACCCAACTGAAACGTCTTTTTAGACCATAAATACTGAAAATGCAGCTTTAAGGCAGAAAAGTGATGAGAACATCATGTATTCATGAATAGAACATGAACCTTGAAAGTCTGCTGTTCTGCGAGACTTTGTAGAGGAAAATCAAGGAAACTGTGTATTTTGCAACAAAATCCACTTTAAGCCTCTTCCCAGCCGAAACGTCTTTTCAGGCCATAAATACTGAAAATGCAGCTTTAAGGCAGAAAAGTGATGAGAACATCATGTATTCATGAATATAACATGAACCTTGAAATTCTACTGTTCTGGGAGACTTTATAGAGGAAAATTAAGTAAACTGTGTAATTTGCAACAAAATCCACTTTTGGCCTCTTCCCAACCGAAACGTCTTTTAAGAGCATACAACATTAAAATGCAGCTTCAAAGCAAAAAAGTGATGAGAACATCATGTATTCATGAAATTAACATGAAACTTGAGAGTCTGCTGTTCAGGGAAAATTGTATTGAGGAAAATCAAGTAAACTGTGTAATTTGGAACAAAATCCACTTTTGGCCTCTTCCTAACCGAAATGTCTTTTAAGAACATACAAAGTGGAAATGCAGCTTTATGGCAGAAAAGTGATGAGAACATCATGTATTCATGAATATAACATGAAACTTGATGTCTGCTGTTCTCGGAAGCTTCATTGAGGAAAATCTAGTAAACTGTATTTTTCAACAAAATCCACTTTTGGCCTCTTCCCAGCCGAAACGTCTTTTCAGACCATAAATACTGAAAATGCAGCTTTAAGGCAGAAAAGTGATGAGAACATCATGTATTCATGAAATTAACATGAAACTTGAGACTGCTGTTCTGGGAGACTTTATAGAGGAAAATCAAGTAAACTGTGTATTTTTCAACAAAATCCACTTTTGGCCTCTTCCCAGCCGAAATGTCTTTTCAGGCCATAAATACTGAAAATGCAGCATTAAGGCAGAAAAGTGATGAGAACATCATGTATTCATGAATATAACATGAACCTTGAAATTCTGCTGTTCTGGGAGACTTTATAGAGGAAAATCAAGTAAACTGTGTATTTTTCAACAAAATCCACTTTTGGCCTCTTCCCAGCCGAAATGTCTTTTCAGGCCATAAATACTGAAAATGCAGCTTTAAGGCAGAAAAGTGATGAGAACATCATGTATTCATGAATATAACATGAACCTTGAAATTCTACTGTTCTGGGAGACTTTATAGAGGAAAATCAAGTAAACTGTGTATTTTTCAACAAAATCCACTTTTGGCCTCTTCCCATCCGAAACGTCTTTTAAGAGCATACAACGTGGAAATGCAGCTTTAAGGTAGAAAAATGATGAGAACATCATGTATTCATGAAATTAACATGAAACTTGAGAGTCTGCTGTTCATGGAAAATTGTATTGAGGAAAATCAAGTAAACTGTGTAATTTGGAACAAAATCCACTTTTGGCATCTTCCCAGCCGAAAGGTATTTTAAGAGCATACAACGTGGAAATGGAGCTTTAAGACAGAAAAGTGATGAGAACATCATGTATTCATGAATATAACATGAACCTTGAAAGTCTGCTTTTCTGGGAGACTTTATAGAGGAAAATCAAGTAAACTGTGTATTTTTCAACAAATTCCACTTTTGGCCTCTTCCCATCCGAAACGTCTTTGAAAAGCATACAACCTGGAAATGCAGCTTTAAGGCAGAAAAATGATGAGAACATCATGTATTCATGAAATTAACATGAAATTTGAAAGTCTGCTGTTCAGGGAAAATTGTATTGAGGAAAATCAAGTAAACTGTGTAATTGGGAACAAAATCCACTTTTGGCCTCTTCACAACCGAAATGTCTTTTAAGAACATACAAAGTGGAAATGCAGCTTTAAGGCAGAAAAATGATGAGAACATCATGTATTCATGAATATAACATGAAACTTCAATGTCAACTTTTCTGGAATACTTTATAGAGGAAAATCAAGTAAACTGTATATTTTGCAACAAAATCCACTTTTGGCCTCTTCCCAGCCGAAACGTCTTTTCAGACCATAAATACTGAAAATGCAGCTTTAAGGCAGAAAAGTGATGAGAACATCATGTATTCATGAATATAACATGAAACTTGAAATTCTGCTGTTCTGGGAGACTTTATAGAGGAAAATCAAGTAAACTGTGTATTTTTCAACAAAATCCACTTTTGGCCTCTTCCCAGCCGAAAAGTCTTTTCAGACCATAAATACTGAAAATGCAGCTTTAAGGCAGAAAAGTGATGAGAACATCATGTATTCATGAAATTAACATGAAACTTGAGACTGCTGTTCTGGGAGACTTTATAGAGGAAAATCAAGTAAACTGTGTATTTTTCAACAAAATCCACTTTTGGCCTCTTCCCAGCCGAAATGTCTTTTCAGGCCATAAATACTGAAAATGCAGCTTTAAGGCAGAAAAGTGATGAGAACATCATGTATTCATGAATATAACATGAACCTTGAAATTCTACTGTTCTGGGAGACTTTATAGAGGAAAATCAAGTAAACTGTGTATTTTTCAACAAAATCCACTTTTGGCCTCTTCCCATCCGAAACGTCTTTTAAGAGCATACAACGTGGAAATGCAGCTTTAAGGCAGAAAAGTGATGAGAACATCATGTATTCATGAAATTAACATGAAACTTGAGAGTCTGCTGTTCAGGGAAAATTGTATTGAGGAAAATCAAGTAAACTGTGTAATTTGGAACAAAATCCACTTTTGGCATCTTCCCAGCCGAAAGGTATTTTAAGAGCATACAACGTGGAAATGCAGCTTTAAGGCAGAAAAGTGATGAGAACATCATGTATTCATGAATATAACATGAACCTTGAAAGTCTGCTTTTCTGGGAGACTTTATAGAGGAAAATCAAGTAAACTGTGTATTTTTCAACAAAATCCACTTTTGGCCTCTTCCCAGCCGAAACGTCTTTGAAAAGCATACAACCTGGAAATGCAGCTTTAAGGCAGAAAAATGATGAGAACATCATGTATTCATGAAATTAACATGAAATTTGAAAGTCTGCTGTTCAGGGAAAATTGTATTGAGGAAAATCAAGTAAACTGTGTAATTGGGAACAAAATCCACTTTTGGCCTCTTCACAACCGAAATGTCTTTTAAGAACATACAAAGTGGAAATGCAGCTTTAAGGCAGAAAAATGATGAGAACATCATGTATTCATGAATATAACATGAAACTTCAATGTCAACTTTTCTGGAATACTTTATAGAGGAAAATCAAGTAAACTGTGTATTTTTCAACAAAATCCACTTTTGGCCTCTTCCCAGCCGAAACGTCTTTTCAGACCATAAATACTGAAAATGCAGCTTTAAGGCAGAAAAGTGATGAGAACATCATGTATTCATGAATATAACATGAACCTTGAAATTCTGCTGTTCTGGGAGACTTTATAGAGGAAAATCAAGTAAACTGTGTATTTTTCAACAAAATCCACTTTTGGCCTCTTCCCAGCCGAAACGTCTTTTCAGACCATAAATACTGAAAATGCAGCTTTAAGGCAGAAAAGTGATGAGAACATCATGTATTCATGAAATTAACATGAAACTTGAGACTGCTGTTCTGGGAGACTTTATAGAGGAAAATCAAGTAAACTGTGTATTTTTCAACAAAATCCACTTTTGGCCTCTTCCCAGCCGAAATGTCTTTTCAGGCCATAAATACTGAAAATGCAGCATTAAGGCAGAAAAGTGATGAGAACATCATGTATTCATGAATATAACATGAACCTTGAAATTCTACTGTTCTGGGAGACTTTATAGAGGAAAATTAAGTAAACTGTGTAATTTGCAACAAAATCCACTTTTGGCCTCTTCCCAACCGAAACGTCTTTTAAGAGCATACAACATTAAAATGCAGCTTCAAAGCAAAAAAGTGATGAGAACATCATGTATTCATGAAATTAACATGAAACTTGAGAGTCTGCTGTTCAGGGAAAATTGTATTGAGGAAAATCAAGTAAACTGTGTAATTTGGAACAAAATCCACTTTTGGCCTCTTCCTAACCGAAATGTCTTTTAAGAACATACAAAGTGGAAATGCAGCTTTATGGCAGAAAAGTGATGAGAACATCATGTATTCATGAATATAACATGAAACTTGATGTCTGCTGTTCTCGGAAGCTTCATTGAGGAAAATCTAGTAAACTGTATTTTTCAACAAAATCCACTTTTGGCCTCTTCCCAGCCGAAACGTATTTTTAGAGCATTCAACTTTGAAATGCAGCTTTAAGGCAGAAAAGTGATGAGAAGTGCATGTATTCATAAATATAACATGAACCTTGAAAGTCTGCTGTTCTGGGAGACTTTATAGAGGAAAATCAAGTAAACTGTGTATTTTTCAACAAAATCCACTTTTGGCCTCTTCCCAGCCGAAAAGTCTTTTCAGACCATAAATACTGAAAATGCAGCTTTAAGGCAGAAAAGTGATGAGAACATCATGTATTCATGAATATAACATGAACCTTGAAAGTCTGCTGTTCTGGGAGACTTTATAGAGGAAAATCAAGTAAACTGTGTATTTTGCAACAAAATCCACTTTTGGCCTCTTCCCAGCCGAAACGTCTTTTCAGGCCATAAATACTGAAAATGCAGCTTTAAGGCAGAAAAGTGATGAGAACATCATGTATTCATGAATATAACATGAACCTTGAAATTCTACTGTTCTGGGAGACTTTATAGAGGAAAATTAAGTAAACTGTAATTTGCAACAAAATCCACTTTTGGCCTCTTCTCAAAAACTCTGAAAATTCAGATAGACATTCAGAATACGGACCTGGAGCCCGGTACATTATAACAAATATAATTGGCTGTAGTTTTTTCCAGTTTGGATGTGAAAGACTAAGAACAAGGCTTTCAAATGAGTTGTAGTTTAATTCAGGTTTATTAATAGGCTTGAGTCAAAGATAGCTGCTACTCCACCTCCTCGGCCGGTGCCTCGAGGAATGTGAGTTTATTATTAGATCAGATGTGACTTGGAGGAGTTGATTCATCTAGGCTGACATATTCTTCATGACACAGCCAGGTTTCAGTAAGACAGAATAGATCAATGTGATTGTCTGATATTAAATAATTTTCTAAAACAGCTTTAGATGACGAAGATCTGATATTTAAGAGTTCATATTTAATTCTCCTATTTTGTTGCACTATTGCGTTGGTGGTGTTAACTTTTATGAGATTATTTTGTATAACTCCTCTTCTGGTTACTTTTGATTTATTAATTTAAGATGGAAACATCATATATTCATGTACATAACATGATACTTCACAGTCTGCTATTATGGGATAATTTATAGAGGAATATCAAGTAAAATGTGTATTTTGCAACAAAATCCACTTCGCAGGCTGAAATGCCTTTTAAGAACATAAAAACTGAAAATTCATTTTTAAAGCAGAAAAGTGATGGAAACATAATATATCAATGTACATAACATGATAATTGAAAGTTTGCTATTCTGGGATAATTTAAAAAGGAATATCAAGTAAACTGTGTATTTTGCAACAAAATCCACTTTTGGCCAGGTCTCAGGCTGAAACGCCTTTTACGACCATAAAAACTGAAAATGCAGCTGTAAGGCAATAAATTGATTGAAACATCACATATTTATGAATATAAAATGGACCTGGAGAGTTTGCTATTTAGGGAAACTTTATGGAGGAATAGCAAGTAAACTGTGTATTTTGCAACAAAATCCACTTTTGGCCTGGTTGTAGGCAGAAACGCCATTTCAGACCATAAAAACTGAAAATGCAGTTGTAAGGCAGAAAAGTGATGGAAACATCATATATTCATGTACATAACATGATACTTGAATGTCTGCTATTCTAGGATAATTTATAGAGGAATATCAAGTAAACTGTGTATTTTGCAACAAAATCCACTTTTGAACTGTTCGCAGGCTGAAACGCCTTTTAAGACCATAAAAACTAAAAATACATTTTTAAGGCAGAAAAGTGATGGAAACATAATATATCAATGTACATAACATGATAATTGAAAGTTTGCTATTCTGGGATAATTTATAGAGGAATATCAAGTAAACTGTGTATTTTGCAACAAAATCCACTTTTGGACTGTTCGCAGGCTGAAACGCCTTTTAAGACCATAAAAACTGAAAATGCAGTTGTAAGGCAGAAAAGTGATGGAAACATCATATATTCATGTACATAACATGATACTTGAAAGTCTGCTATTCTAGGATAATTTATAGAGGAATATCAAGTAAACTGTGTATTTTGCAACAAAATCCACTTTTGAACTGTTCGCAGGCTGAAACGCCTTTTAAGACCATAAAAACTGAAAATACATTTTTAAGGCAGAAAAGTGATGGAAACATAATATATCAATGTACATAACATGATAATTGAAAGTTTGCTATTTTGGGATAATTTAAAAAGGAATATCAAGTAAACTGTGTATTTTGCAACAAAATCCACTTTTGGCCTGGTCTAAGGCTGAAACGCCTTTTAAGACCATAAAAACTGAAAATGCAGCTGTAAGGCAATAAATTGATTGAAACATTACATATTTATGAATATAAAATGGACCTGGACAGTTTGCTATTTTGGGAGACTTTATGGAGGAATAGCAAGTAAACTGTGTATTTTGCAACAAAATCCACTTTTGAACTGTTCGCAGGCTGAAACGCCTTTTAAGACCATAAAAACTGAAAATGCAGTTGTAAGGCTGAAAAGTGATGGAAACATCATATATTCATGTACATAACATGATACTTGAAAGTCTGCTATTCTAGGATAATTTATAGAGGAATATCAAGTAAACTGTGTATTTTGCAACAAAATCCACTTTTGAACTGTTCGCAGGCTGAAACGCCTTTTAAGACCATAAAAACTGAAAATTCATTTTTAAGGCAGAAAAGTGATGGAAACATAATATAACAATGTACATAACATGATAATTGAAAGTTTGCTATTCTGGGATAATTTAAAAAGGAATATCAAGTAAACTGTGTATTTTGCAACAAAATCCACTTTTGGCCTGGTCTAAGGCTGAAACGCCTTTTAAGACCATAAAAACTGAAAATGCAGCTCTAATGCAATAAATTGATTGAAACATCACTTATTTATGAATATAAAATGGACCTGGACAGTTTGCTATTTTGGGAGACTTTATGGAGGAATAGCAAGTAAACTGTGTATTTTGCAACAAAATCCACTTTTGAACTGTTCGCAGGCTGAAACGCCTTTTAAGACCATAAAAACTGAAAATGCAGTTGTAAGGCTGAAAAGTGATGGAAACATCATATATTCATGTACATAACATGATACTTGAAAGTCTGCTATTCTAGGATAATTTATAGAGGAATATCAAGTAAACTGTGTATTTTGCAACAAAATCCACTTTTGAACTGTTCGCAGGCTGAAACGCCTTTTAAGACCATAAAAACTGAAAATGCAGTTGTAAGGCTGAAAAGTGATGGAAACATCATATATTCATGTACATAACATGATACTTGAAAGTATGCTATTCTAGGATAATTTATAGAGGAATATCAAGTAAACTGTGTATTTTGCAACAAAATCCACTTTTGAACTGTTCGCAGGCTGAAACGCCTTTTAAGACCATAAAAACTGAAAATTCATTTTTAAGGCAGAAAAGTGATGGAAACATAATATAACAATGTACATAACATGATAATTGAAAGTTTGCTATTCTGGGATAATTTAAAAAGGAATATCAAGTAAACTGTGTATTTTGCAACAAAATCCACTTTTGGCCTGGTCTAAGGCTGAAACGCCTTTTAAGACCATAAAAACTGAAAATGCAGCTGTAAGGCAATAAATTGATTGAAACATTACATATTTATGAATATAAAATGGACCTGGACAGTTTGCTATTTTGGGAGACTTTATGGAGGAATAGCAAGTAAACTGTGTATTTTGCAACAAAATCCACTTTTGAACTGTTCGCAGGCTGAAACGCCTTTTAAGACCATAAAAACTGAAAATGCAGTTGTAAGGCTGAAAAGTGATGGAAACATCATATATTCATGTACATAACATGATACTTGAAAGTCTGCTATTCTAGGATAATTTATAGAGGAATATCAAGTAAACTGTGTATTTTGCAACAAAATCCACTTTTGAACTGTTCGCAGGCTGAAACGCCTTTTAAGACTATAAAAACTGAAAATGCAGTTGTAAGGCTGAAAAGTGATGGAAACATCATATATTCATGTACATAACATGATACTTGAAAGTCTGCTATTCTAGGATAATTTATACAGGAATATCAAGTAAACTGTGTATTTTGCAACAAAATCCACTTTTGAACTGTTCGCAGTCTGAAACGCCTTTTAAGACCATAAAAACTGAAAATGCAGTTGTAAGGCTGAAAAGTGATGGAAACATCATATATTCATGTACATAACATGATACTTGAAAGTATGCTATTCTAGGATAATTTATAGAGGAATATCAAGTAAACTGTGTGTTTTGCAACAAAATCCACTTTTGAACTGTTCGCAGGCTGAAACGCCTTTTAAGACCATAAAAACTGAAAATTCATTTTTAAGGCAGAAAAGTGATGGAAACATAATATAACAATGTACATAACATGATAATTGAAAGTTTGCTATTCTGGGATAATTTAAAAAGGAATATCAAGTAACTGTGTATTTTGCAACAAAATCCACTTTTGGCCTGGTCTAAGGCTGAAACGCCTTTTAAGACCATAAAAACTGAAAATGCAGCTGTAATGCAATAAATTGATTGAAACATCACATATTTATGAATATAAAATGGACCTGGAGAGTTTGCTATTTTGGGACACTTTATGGAGGAATAGCAAGTAAACTGTGTATTTTGCAACAAAATCCACTTTTGGCCTGGTCGTAGGCTGAAACGCCATTTCAGACCATAAAAACTGAAAATGCAGTTGTAAGGCAGAAAAGTGATGGAAAAATCATATATTTATGAATATAAAATGGACCTGGACAGTTTGCTATTTTGGGAGACTTTATGGAGGAATAGCAAGTAAACTGTGTATTTTGCAACAAAATCCACTTTTGAACTGTTCGCAGGCTGAAACGCCTTTTAAGACCATAAAAACTGAAAATGCAGTTGTAAGGCTGAAAAGTGATGGAAACATCATATATTCATGTACATAACATGATACTTGACAGTCTGCTATTCTGTGATAATTTATAGAGGAATATCAAGTAAACTGTGTATTTTGCAACAAAATCAACTTTTGAACTGTTCACAGGCTGAAACGCCTTTTAAGACCATAAAAACTGAAAATTCATTCTTAAGGCAGAAAAGTGATGGAAACATAATATATCAATGTACATAACATGATAATTGAAAGTTTGCTATTGTGGGATAATTTAAAAAGGAATATCAAGTAAACTGTGTATTTTGCAACAAAATCCACTTTTGGCCTGGTCTAAGGCTGAAACGCCTTTTAAGACCATAAAAACTGAAAATGCAGCTGTAAGGCAATAAATTGATTGAAACATCACATATTTATGAATATAAAATGGACCTGGACAGTTTGCTATTTTGGGAGACTTGATGGAGGAATAGCAAGTAAACTGTGTATTTTGCAACAAAATCCACTTTTGAACTGTTCGCAGGCTGAAACGCCTTTTAAGACCATAAAAACTGAAAATGCAGTTGTAAGGCAGAAAAGTGATGGAAACATCATATATTCATGTACATAACATGATACTTGAAAGTCTGCTATTCTAGGATAATTTATAGAGGAATATCAAGTAAACTGTTTATTTTGCAACAAAATCCACTTTTGGCCTGGTCTAAGGCTGAAACGCCTTTTAAGACCATAAAAACTGAAAATGCAGCTGTAAGGCAATTAATTGATTGAAACATCACATATTAATGAATATAAAATGGACCTGGACAGTCTGCTATTTTGGGAGACTTTAAGGAGGAATAGCAAGTAAACTCTGTATTTTGCTACAAAATCCACTTTTGTCCTGGTCGCAGGCTGAAACGCCATTTCAGACCATAAAAACTGAAAATTCATTTTTAATGTAGAAAAGTGATGAGAACATCATGTATTCATGAATAAAACATGAACCTTGAAAGTCTGCTGTTCTGCGATACTTTGTAGAGGAAAATCGAGGAAACTGTGTATTTTGCAACAAAATCCACTTCAAGCCTCTTCCTAGCCGAAACGTCTTTTCAGGCCATAAATACTGAAAATGCAGCTTTAAGGCAGAAAAGTGATGAGAAGTGCATGTATTCATAAATATAACACGAACCTTGAGAGTGTGCTGTTCTGGGAGAATTTCTTGAGGAAAATCAAGTAAACTGTGTATTTTTCAACAAATTCCACTTCTGTCCTCATCCCATCCGAAACGTCTTTTCAGACCATAAGTACTGAAAATGCAGCTTTAAGGCAGAAAGGTGATGAGAACATCATGTATTCATGAAATTAACACGAAACTTGAGAGTCTGCTGTTCTGGGAGAATTGATTTGAGGAAAATCAAGTAAACTGTGTATTTTTCAACAAATTCCACTTTTGGCCTCTTCCCATCCGAAACGTCTTTGAAAAGCATACAACCTGGAAATGCAGCTTTAAGGCAGAAAAATGATGAGAACATCATGTATTCATGAAATTAACATGAAACTTGAGAGTCTGCTGTTCTGGGTCTATTTTTTGAGGAAAATCAAGTAAACTGTGTATTTTTCAACAAAATCAACTTTTGGCCTCTTCCCAGCAGAAACATCTTTTCAGACCATAAATACTGAAAATGCAGCTTTAAGGCAGAAAAGTGATGAGAACATCATGTATTCATTAAATTAACATGAAACTTGAGAGTCTGCTGTTCAGGGAAAATTGTATTGAGGAAAATCAAGTAAACTGTGTAATTTGGAACAAAATCCACTTTTGGCCTCTTCCCAACCGAAATGTCTTTTAAGAACATACAAACTGGAAATGCAGCTTTAAGGCAGAAAAATGATGAGAACATCATGTATTCATGAAATTAACATGAAACTTGAGAGTTTGCTGTTCTGGGAGAATCATTTGAGGAAAATCAAGTAAACTGTGTTTTTTCCAACAAAATCCACTTTTGGCCTCTTCTCAAAAACTCTGAAAATTCAGATAGAAATTCAGAATACGGACCTGGAGCCCGGTACACTATAACAAATATAATTGGCTGTAGTTTTTTCCAGTTTGGATGTGAAAGACTAAGAACAAGGCTTTCAAATGAGTTGTAGTTTAATTCAGGTTTATTAATAGGCTTGAGTCAAAGATAGCTGCTACTCCACCTCCTCGGCCGGTGCCTCGAGGAATGTGAGTTTATTATTAGATCAGATGTGACTTGGAGGAGTTGATTCATCTAGGCTGACATATTCTTCATGACACAGCCAGGTTTCAGTAAGACAGAATAGATCAATGTGATTGTCTGATATTAAATAATTTTCTAAAACAGCTTTAGATGACGAAGATCTGATATTTAAGAGTTCATATTTAATTCTCCTATTTTGTTGCACTGTTGCGTTGGTGGTGTTAACTTTTATGAGATTATTTTGTATAACTCCTCTTCTGGTTACTTTTGATTTAATTAATTTAAATGGCCGTCGGGCAGACACAGTCCCTATATAGTTTTGGGTGGGTAACTGCTCTAATGGAAGTGCAGAGAAGGGTGAAAGACTACAACTCTGCTTCTGCTTCCTGGTCTGAACTCTGGGTTGCCATGGATTAGGTCCCCAAACAAAGTTGGTCAGATTTGCAGAAATGAGATCCGCTGCATTCAACGTGGGATGAATGCCGTCTCTCCTAATCAGACCAGGTTTTCCCCAGAAAGTCTCCCAATTATCAACGAAGCCCACATTGTTTGCTGGACACCTTGACAACCAGCGGTTGAATGATGACATGCGGCTATACATCTCATCATTGACCAAATTTGGGAGAGGGCCAGAGAAAACTACGGAGTCCGACATTGTTTTGGCGTATGAACACACCGATGCCACATTAACTTTAGTGACCTCCGAGTGTCGGCTTCGGGTGTTATTACCGTCGACGTGTATTACAATCTTACTGTATTTACGTTTATCCTTAGCCAGCAGTTTTAAATAGGATTCAACGTCGCCCGCTCTGGCCCCCGGAATGCATGTGACTGTGGTCCCTGGCTTCGCTATCTTCACGTTTCTGACTATGGAGCTACCTATAACCAGAGTCGGTTCCTCAGCGGGTGTCTCGCTGTGTTGGGAGAACCGGTTAGAAACGTGAAGAGGTTGGTGGTGCACCGTGCGCTTCTGCGTTGACTTCTGATTCCTTCGGACAGTTACCCAGCCTCCCGGCTGCTCGGGGGCTGCCGGGGGACAGCTAGCTGAAGCTACGGCTGGATGGCCCGCACTGACTATGGGGAGTTGGGGGGGAAGGCTAAGTACTGTAGCTAACGACTGAGCTTCCATGGTGCGGAGCCGTACCTCTAACTCACTGAGCCTCGCCTCCACCCTAGCAAACAAACTACACTTATTACATGTATCATTATCATTAAGGGAGGCAGAGGAATGGCTAAGCATGTGACACACTGAGCAAGGGGGAGAAGGAGAGGGAGAGGAAGAGAGGGAAGTCATCGCGAGCTGCTAAGCTAAAGTACAGTGGCTAACGTTAGCAAAAAACAAACAAAGTGTAAATAAAACTGTAGGATTAAGCGAGAAGCCGCTACAAGAAGGAGGGAGATATTAGGTTTTAACCTTGTGTTGTCCTGGGGTCATTCTGACCCCAAATTAAATATTTTGCCGTCAAAATATGTTTTTTATTCATCAAATGGTCTGAAAATAATGGGGGTTGTTGGATACTATGCTCTTCATGATTAAAATACATTTCAAGTCATTTGATTGAATTATGGGTGATTTATTGAATTTAATAACTTCTGTTGTCCTCTGGGGTCAAAAAGACCCTGCAGCACAAAGTGGTGCAATGGGGCAAATTGTCACCCCATACTGCTTTCCAAAACATCTTTGATCTTGGATGTTTGATGTCTGGGGTCAAGCAATGGTTATGACAACAACAACAAAAACAAACAGGTCTTTTCTCACAGGTGTTGGAGCATTGCATTTCACATTTTAGAGAGACAGGCAGCACAATGAGGAGGCAGAAGCGCTATACTGCACAGGAGGCTTGTGAGCTCATTTTAAACTATGTTGGGGAAAGGAATGAGCAGGAGGACAGTGCTGAACATGAGGAGGAGGAAGAATCAACTGATGAGGAGGATTCAGGATCAGAAGAGAAGGAGAATATTGATGAGGTGATAGATCCAACATACAGACCACATGCTACTTCTTCCTCTGAAGAAGCCCCCACATCGCCGGCTGAAGAAATGGAAGAAGGATATGAAGTGAAGGAAAATGATGAACATGATGATGAGGAAGAATATGACAAAAAGAGTTCTGCTCCAGCTCTACCTCTGCAGCCACTGCCCCTCGCCCAGCTGCCCCTCACCCAGCCGCCCCTCCTGGCCCATCACCCAAAAGGAGTAGGTGCAAATTCTGCCCTCGCCAAAGTGATCTCAAAACATCGAAAATGTGCCAAAAATGCAATGCATACATCTGTAAAGATCACGCCATTACTACCTGCCTCGCATGCAACAGAGGGCACATTCAGACTGTTTTTATTCTGAAAAGTTAGTTTTGAAAAGTGAAATATTTTGGAAATGAATGTTGTTTTATATGTCAGGAAATGAGTTGGAATAAATTTGACTAAAAAGTTGAAACAGAGAGCTGGGTGATAATTTCTACTTAATGCTTTAGAAACACTCAAACCAGAAGGGGTCATTTTCGACACGGGAAGACAACAGGTGTTAAATTTCAAATGGAATAAATAAATGGTGTTATTGTGTTTGAGTGAAGTTGGTATGAAAGACACAGAATTGGGTGAAGTATCCACTTTATATTCTTTAAATAACAGTCAAACCAAACGGGGTCAATTTTGACCCCAGGGGACAAAATGTGTGATTATGTGCTGCCATGAGAAAAATGTAAATGATTCAAGAACAGCATCCTCACTAAACTTTGACATATACCACGATGTGATAGGCCAACTAGTCAAAATAATATAAAGTCAAAATAATTCATTGTTTCATTTAATTTTCACTCAAAAACAGGCTATACTTTTATGTAAACAAGGCCTATTGGCCCTGAATTCCAAAACAAAGGGAGAAATGTGTGGTAATGGGTTGGGACTGAAGTAAGACTAAAGGTGTAAAACAGAATCGATTGACAATTTATACAATATGCTTTAAAAAACAGTCAAACCAGGTGGGGTTATTTTAGACCCCAGAGGACAAAAGGTGTAAGGCAATCGGGAGGATATTACGAGGGTTAAGATGTACAGCAGGTAATTAACCTCTTGTACTGAAGAATATCTCACAATATCACACAATTAACTTGGTTTAGCTGGAGCTGTGAAAGTACGCTATCGGACAACATGTGACAAGCTGGCAATCGGTAGTGAGGCAATACGCGTACCAAGATAAGATGTTCCCAGCCTGAAACGTCTTTTGAGACAATAAAAACTGAAAATGCAGCTGTAAGGCAGAAAAGTGATGGAAACAAAATATATTCATGTACATAACATGACTCTTGAAAGTCTGCTGTTCTGGGATACTTTATAGAGTAATATCAAGTAAACTGTCTATTTTGCAAAAGAATCCACTTTTGGCCTGCTCGCAGGCTGAAATGCCTTTTAAGACCATAAAAACTGAAAATGCAGCTGTAAGGTAAAAAAAATGATGGAAACATCACTTATTCATGAATATAAAATGAACCTGTACAGTCTGCTATTCTGGGAGACTTTACAGAGAAATATCAAGTAAACTGTGTAGTTTGCAAAATAATCCACTTTTGCACTATTCGCAGGCTGAAACGCGTTTTAAGACCATAAAAACTGAAAATTCATTTTTAATGTAGAAAAGTGATGGAAACATCATGTACTCATGAACATAACATGATACTTTAGAGTCTGCTATTCTTGGATAATTTATAGAGGAATATCAAGTAAACTGTGTATTTTGCAATAACATCCACTTTTGGTCTGCTCGCAGGCTGAAATCCCTTTTAAGACCATAAAAACTGAAAATGCAGCTGTAAGGTAAAAAAATGATGGAAACATCACTTATTCATGAATATAAAATCAACCTGGACAGTTTGCTATTCTGGGAGACTTTATAGAGGAATATAAAGTAAACTGTGTATTTTGCAAAATAATCCACTTTTGGCCTGTTCGCAGGCTGAAACGCCTTTTGAGACCATAAAAACTGAAAATTCATTTTTAATGTAGAAAAGTGATGGAAACATTATGTATTCATGAACATAACATGACACTTGAGACTCTGCTGTTCTGGGAGACTTTATAGAGGAATATCAAATAAACTGTGTATTTTGGAAAATATTCCACTTTTGGCCTGGTCGCAGGCTGAAACGCCTTTTGAGAACATAAAAACTGAAATTCATTTTTAAGGCAGAAAAGTGATGGAAACATCATATATCAATGTACATAACATGATAATTGGAAGTCTGCTGTTCTGGGAGACTTTATAGAGGAATATCAAGTAAACTGTGTATTTTGCAATAAAATCCACTTTTGGCCTGTTCGCAGGCTGAAAAGCCTTTTAAGACCATAAAAACTGAAAATGCAGCTGTAAGGCAGAAAAGTGATGGAAACTAAATATATTCATGTACATAACATGACACTTGAAAGTCTGCTGTTCTGGGATACTTTATAGAGGAATATCAAGTAAACTGTGTATTTTGCAAAAGAATCCACTTTTGGCCTGTTCGCAGGCTGAAACGCGTTTTAAGACCATAAAAACTGAAGATTAATTTTTAATGTAGAAGACTGATGGAAACATCATGTATTCATGAACATAACATGATACTTGTGACTCTGCTGTTCTGGGAGACTTTATAGAGGAATATCAAGTAAACTGTGTATTTTGCAAAAGAATCCACTTTTGGCCTGTTCGCAGGCTGAAACGCGTTTTAAGACCATAAAAACTGAAAATTTATTTTTAATGTAGAAAAGTGATGGAAACATCATGTATTCATGAACATAACATGATACTTTAGAGTCTGCTATTCTTGGATAATTTATAGAGGAATATCAAGTAAACTGTGTATTTTGCAAAAACATCCACTTTTGGCCTGTTCGCAGGCTGAAATGCCTTTTAAGACCATAAAAACTGAAAATGCAGCTGTAAGGTAAAAAAATGATGGAAACATCACTTATTCATGAATATAAAATGAACCTGGACAGTCTGCTATTCTGGGAGACTTTATAGAGAAATATCAAGTAAACTGTGTATATTGCAACAAAATCCACTTTTGGCCTGGTCGCAGGCTGAAACGCCTTTTAAGACCATAAAAACTGAAAATTCATTTTTAAGGCAGAAAAGTGATGGAAACATCATATATTCATGTACATAACATGATAATTGAAAGTCTGCTGTTCTGGGAGACGTTATAGAGGAATATCAAGTAAACTGTGTATTTTGTAAAAGAATCCACTTTTGGTCCGTTCGCAGGCTGAAATGCCTTTTGAGACCATAAAAACTGAAAATGCAGTTATAAGGCAGAAAAGTGATGGACACATCATATATTTATGTACATAAGATGATACTTTTGAGTCTGCTGTTCTGGGAGACTTTATAGAGGAATATCAAGTAAACTGTGTATTTTGCAACAAAATCCACTTTTGGCCTCTTCCCAGCCCGAAAAGTCTTTTCTTACAATAAATACTGAAAATGCAGCTTTAAGGCAGAAAAGTGATGAGAACATCATGTATTCATTCAATGTCAACTGTTCTGGGATACTTTGTAGAAGACAATCAAGTAAACAAACAAAATCTACTTTTGGCCTCTTCCTCTTCCCAGCCGCAACGTCTTTTAAGAGCATACAACGTAGAAATGGACTTTTAGGGCAGAAAAATGATGAGAACATCATTTATTCATGAAATTAACATGAAACTTCAATGTTAACTGTTCTGGGATACTTTATAGAAGAAAATCAAGTAAACTGTGTATTTTGCAACAAAATCCACTTTTGGCCTCGACCCAGTATAAACGTCTTTTCAGACCATAAATACTGAAAATGCAGCTTTAAGGCAGAAAAGTAATGAGAACATCATGTATTCATGAAAATAACATGAAAGTTGATGTCTGCTGTTCTGGGTAGCTTTGTTGAGGACAATCAAGTAAACTGTGTATTTTTCAACAAAATCCACTTTTGGCCTCTTCCCAGCCGAAACGTCTTTTAAGAGCATACAACGTGGAAATGGAAATTTCAGGTAGAAAAGTGATGAGAACATCATGTATTCATGAAATTAACATGAAACTTGAGAGTCTGCTGTTCTGGGACAATGTATTGAGGAAAATCAAGTAAACTGTGTATTTTGCAACAAAATACACTTGTGGCCTGTTCCCAGCCTGATACGTCTAAACTGAAGACTTTTTTCCCTTTTTTGGACATGCAATACTATGACTTTTTAAAAGAATGCTATATCATGACGTTTTTCGACATGCTATAGTTAGATTTTTTCCCTTTTTTCGACATGCTATACTATGACTTTCTTTCGACATGCTATAGTATTACATTTTTTTTCGAATTTCTGTAGCATTACTTTTTTGACTTTTTTCGACGTATTATAGCATTACTTTTTTGACTTTTTTCCGACGTGCTATAGCATTACTTTTTAAAAAAAATTTCGACATGCTATAGCATTAATCTTTTGACTTTTTCTTCGACATGCTATATATTTAATTTTTTGACTTTTTTCAACATGAAATACTACGACTTTTTTCAAAATGCTATACTATGCTATACATCGTTATGTTACGTTACGTTTTGACGTTCCCTTACGACGTTTCCTTACGACGTTTCCTTACGACGTTTCCTTACGATGTTTCCTTATGACGTTCCGTTATGACGTTCCGTTACGACGTTCCGTTACGAAATTCAGTTACGATGTTCCGTTACGACGTTACGATGTTTTATTATGACGTTCCGTTGTTACGTTCCGTTACGACGTTCTGTTACGACGTTCTGTTATGGCGTTCTGTCACGATGTTCCATTACGACGTTCAGTTACGACGTTCCGTTACGACGTTTCAGTACGACGTTTCAGTACGACGTTCCATTACCACTGTTCCGTTACGACTGTTCTGTTACGACTGTTCTGTTACGACGTTACGACGTTCCGTTGCGAAGTTACGTTACATCGTTCCATGACGACGTTCCGTGACGACGTTCCATTATGACGTTCCATTATGACGTTCCCTCACGATGTTCCCTTACGACGTTCCTTTACAACGTTACGTTACGACGTTAAGTTACGTCGTTCCGTGACGACGTTCTTTGATGACGTTCCTTGATGACGTTCCTTGATGACGTTCCTTGATGACGTTCCTTGACAACGTTACGCTGCGACGTTACGTGACGTCGTTATGTGACATCGTTACGTTACGTCGTTACATTGCGTCATTATGTTACGACGTTAAGTTATGTCGTTAAGTGGCGACGTTCCCTTACGACGTTCCCTTACGATGTTCCCTCACGAAGTTCTGTTATGACATTACGATGTTCCGTTACGACGTACCGTTACGTCGTTACTTGACGTCGTTACGTTACAACGTTACGTGACGTCATTACATGACATCGTTCCGTTACGTCGTTACGTGACGTCGTTACGTTACGTCGTTAACTTAACGCCGTAACGTCACGTCGTTACATTACGGCGTTAAGTTACGGCATTAAGTTACGTCGTTATGTGACGACGTTCCCTTGCGACGTTCCCTTACGACGTTCCCTCACAAAGTTCCGTCACGAAGTTCCGTCACGACGTTACGTTCTGTTACGACGTTCCGTTACGACGTTCCGTTGCGACGTTCCGTTGCGACGTTCCGTTGCGACGTTCCGTTGCCACATTACGTTCCGAACGTACTGACCCTACAGGTGTAAAAGTAGTTCGCCAACGTACGGTGGTACCAACGATGCTGCTGGGGATCCCTGAGCCATTGTTTGTGTACCAATGGAAAATTCCTCTGGGACCGACGAGACATATGACGAACTTGAGCGTTTGCCTCGTGCATCCACGGGCTCAGCGCATGCGCCCAGAGCACTTACATTGCACAGCGCATGTGTCACATGGCCAAAATAAACAGTTTGAAAAATCGTTTCATCAAAATATGAACGATCAATTAACTCTTTACTGGTCAACATATAAATCTGGGGTTTCTGTCTCTCTGTCTCCCGCCCAGCAGGCTCTGTTCCAAGTGGACGGCTCCTACCCACACAGAGCAGTGGAGAGATTTGGGCCCATTCGTGAAAAAGTGTGAAGCCTTAACTGACTGGCAAGCTACATCTGATTTTCAGGTTATGCATTCACCATCAACCGACACTTATAAACAGCCATTTGAGATAACAACACCAACTCTCGGATCTCTGTACCTCTTTGATGAAAGTGATGTATCCAATGACACACACACTGACACGTTTGTAACCGAGGTCTCCTCTATTTCTTGTGCCCTTAGTGCCGTCTCTTCGTCGCTCTGGGCATTGCATAAATATGATGTGGGACTCATAAAGAATTGTCAACCTGTGGTCATCACCCCTAGGTCAGATTTTCGGCCTCATAAACATCAATATCTACTACGCCAAGAAGCCATTGATGGCATCACTCCAGTGTTTGACTCACTGTTGAAAGCAGGCGTCATTATTCCATGTCCTGACTCACCTGTCAGAACGCCCATTTTTCCTGTTAAAAAGATCAGAGATGCAGGTAAACCTACTGAATGGCGTTTCGTGCAGGACTTAAAAGCAGTAAATGCAGTAGTCCTCGCGAGAGCTCCAAATGTTCCTAATCCATATACCATCCTCGCACAGGTTCCTCCTACCGCTAGGTGGTTCTCTGTGGTTGACCTCTCAAATGCCTTTTTCAGTGTCCCAGTGGACAAAGACAGCCAGTTTTGGTTTGCATTTAATTTTAATGGCAAACCATACACTTTCACCCGCCTGTGTCAAGGCTACACTGAGTCACAGACCATCTACAATGACTCACTCAGAGAAAGCTTAGAGAGCCTCACCCTGTCTCCAGGGTCCGCCCTGTTACAATATGTTGACGACCTCCTTGTAGCAGCACCCACACAACAACAATGCAAGGAGGATACACTTAAGCTACTCAAACATTTGACAGCTGAAGGCCATAAAGCCAGCCTGTCCAAACTGCAGTTTGTTACACAACACGTTCACTTCCTTGGTCATGACATCTCAGGGGATGGGAAAACACTGTCTCCTAAGCGCATTTCCTCTATTGTATCGCTTCCTAAACCACGATCGAAGAAACAAATTATGTCATTCTTAGGAATGTGTTCCTATTGTCGATCTTCCATCCCAAACTATTCTCAGCTTGAACAACCCTTGTCCGAAATCATACACGGCAAGAATTTCATGGTTTCTGACAAAATCACTTGGACTTCTGTAGCCTCTCTTCCATTCGACAAGATGAAATGTGCATTGCAAACTCCGACCACACTGGGTTTGCCTGATCCTAACAAACCATTCACACAGACAGTTGATGAACGCACAGGTTGTAAGACTTCCGTACTCCTCCAAACACATGGCGACAAACTCCGCCCAGTTGCATATTTCTCTGCTAAACTCGATCCAGTAGCTGCGGGCCTTCCTCAGTGCCTCCGTGCAGTGGCGGCTGCAGAAAAGGCGCTTACTGCATCTCGAGACATAGTAGGCTATGCACCGTTAACCTTGTTGGTTCCTCATTCTGTCTCATTGATTCTGTTGGAACAAAAGTCTTCTCATCTTTCTGCAGCACGATACCTGCGTTACCATACATGTCTTTTGGACATGTCTAATGTCACAGTCAAACGCTGCACAAACTTGAATCTAACATCACTCCTTCCTCTTCCGGGGGACGGGGAGGAGCATAACTGTTTGGCTGAGCTTCAGGCTCAGTGCACTCCTCACCCTGATCTCCTGGACACACCTCTTCCTAATTCAGACTTTGTCTTGTATGTTGATGGTTCTGCCTCTCGTGACCCTCAAACTGGGGCTAATCGTGTTGGTTTTTCTGTTGTCTCTGATTCAGATGGTCTCTGTTCTGGACCTCTCCCATGTCACCTCTCAGCCTAGGCAGCAGAGCTCATCACACTCACTGAGGCATGCAAACTCTCCGAGGGTAAGACAGTCTCCATACACACTGATTCCAGATACGCTTTTGGAGTAGTACATGATTTTGCGCCTTATGGAAACACAGACATTTTCTTAAATCAGATGGTAAGCCTGTACTACACCACACACTCATAGCAGCACTGTTGGAGTCCATTTTGCTTCCCAAAGCTGTTGCAGTTTGTAAATGTTCAGCACACACATCTAACACTGATGACGTGTCCAAAGGGAATGCTCGTACAGACATTGCTGCAAAGGCTGCTGCTCAGCTTCCTTATGACTCACCAGAGACCACAACCATGGTTTCACTTCCATCTTCCCTCTCAGCCATGCAGTCACTTGCTACACCTGAGGAGAGACGCCTCTGGACCTCCTCTGGCTCCACCTTCATTGATGACGTTTGGGTTGGCCCTAACGGTAACCCCTGTCTGCCAAAACATTTCTTTCCTCACTATGCTAAATTGACTCATGGGTTAGACCATGTGTCAAAAGGGGGGATGTTAAGCATTATTGATACTACATGGTTCACAAAGGGTTTTTCGACATATGCTCAGAAGTACTGCCAAGCGTGTGTAACCTGTGCCACACACAACGTAGGCAGACCCGTACAAGTAACACAACAGGTGGCACACCCTCCTCCAACACGACCTTTTGAGCACATCATGATGGATTTTGTGGAACTCAGCCCATCGGAAGGTAAGAAACACTGTCTTGTAATGGTAGACATGTGGTCCAAATGGGTTGAAGTATCCCCATCAAGCAAACAAACTGCAGCCACAGTGGCAAAAGCCCTAATCACAGAAATAATACCTCGCTGGGGTATTCCAACTAAAATCTCCAGTGATAACGGCACACACTTTGTTAATGAAGCAATCACTGAACTAAGTGCATACATGGGCATAGACTTAAGAACACACTGTGCTTATCACCCAGCCAGTGGGGGAGCTGTTGAATGGGAAAACGGAACACTGAAAACCAAATTAGCAAAATGTTGCACAGTCTGCCTTGGACAAAAGCTCTGCCTCTGGTTCTGATGTACATGAGGATGAGGAAAAGAACACAAAGCAATCTCAGCCCTTTTGAGATTTTG
>JACSYO010000673.1:915000-1089773 GCA_016806645.1 Ophiodon elongatus | reverse complement strand
ACTAATTTTGGAATAATCATCCCTCCCGCTGACCAAGACTAATTGAATGGTGGCATGCCATGGAGGCCCTGGACCAGCTTTGCTCTGTTTCCACCTTGTCAATGGTGTTTGGCCAGGCTGCTCAGAGTGATTGATCCCCAGGGCTGGAGCACACCATGGAGCTCTGAACACAAAAAGGCGGAGCAGAAAGATGCAGAAACATAATTAGTCATGAATATGCCTCCATACCCCTGCTGTGATGATCCTGAGATTTTAGGATCTAGGAATGTTGGATTACGCATCAGTGCTATTTGGTCAAGTTGGCTGCATTGTGACGCACAGGGATGGTCCGAGAAAATATGTGACCCAGCCTGACCCTCTCTAGAAATCCAAATTTCATATGTCGAGATTGCCTATTCATAACAGCCGAGAGCACTTGCAATTCTTCATTATTACGTGATGCTTCAATGTTATTGCCAGCTTTAGAAAAGAAAGAACCATCCCTTGCCAATAAATGGGTCATTCCTGTTGACATTTCTCCCAGCATGCGCCATTTTGATCACCCATAACATCTATGAGTTCAGACTCCAAGAAAGAGGATTTAAGAACCTCATTCCATCATTCTGCTAATAGACAAGGTATCATTTCATCCCTCAGCTATTTTACCGTCAAGCTAATTCTCTGAAACTGAAAGGGAAGCTTTGAATGAAGTAATGGAAAATTTCAATCCATCTTTTCTCACTGACAATCCTTCCCTCTCTTAGACGCAGCTTAATGCAACAAAAGAGGCTGATGCATGTGTTTCATGCTTTGTTTGGTATTTTTGAGAGGGAAAGAAAATGCCTCTAGGTTTGGATTATTACAAGGGAGAGCAAAAGTTCAATGTGGAACAAAGACAAAGAACGTCATATTAAATGTAAATCTTAAAAATGCTGCTCCTGACTTGTATGAAACTCATGTGTAATAGCTTGTAGCTGTTGTCTTGTAAATTAGAGTACACAAAGGGCCCATTGCAACATAAATTTGCAACTTTTGGGATCTAATTTTAAGGTTAGGGTTGGGAAAATACTGTCTGTGAAATTGTAGCCAGCAATGCGTAAAAAAGGTGAAAACAATTAACTAAATATTATCCCATATTCAACAATACAAAATGTTGTTTTTACTGAAGTATTTTTGCATGTATGTAATGTAAACAATTATTCTTCAAAATTAAATACTACAGTCAGCCCATATGCATTCATCTATATTACTAATAGAAGAACAGTGCATACCATCATATGTTAACATTTTAATTGGAAGTGAAATATTCTGGATTAACGTCAGGCAAAGCAAATAAGTGCTTTTAAATATTTTCCCAAACACATTTGTCTCAAATGTTCCAACACATGCACACACACATATAAGAATACACAGACATAGGAAAACTGAATGGCTGATATCAAGGTTCCCATCTGCTGTCAGATCAATATTTTGTGCAAGCCTTGTAGGCCTGTCTGTTTACCCTAGGCATCTGTGCCTAGCATACCAACCCAGCGCAATGTTTGAGCATGTGACTGTGTAATAATGGCAGATAGGGGAACTAATAGCCACTGCAATATCTGTAGCTTGACCCAGTGTGCCTTTCCCTAATTGATCTATAGATTAACATCAGACACATCAGTCAGGGGTTAACCTTTTCTGTTAGCTGCACTGTCTTTGCTGTGGATTATCAAGCAATTGGAAGGCTGACAGCGGCTTGCAAGAAGGAAGCTATCCACAGTCTTCATTTTAATGTCTTTCAAAGGAGAGGTGAAAAGAAAATAGCAAGGCAGTATAACCACATTAATTGATGCCTAAAAAAAAAATTTACATTTTAAATCAGTATCATATGTGATTACCTAATACATTAATAATGTTGTGCATTTTTTTAATACCACAATGTGTAGACGGAAATGTTATCTTCAAACAATCTCCCTTTTTGGCCCGGGTCTTTGAGTAATCTTCTTCCTCTGTGGCTTCTCTCACAAAGTGTCTATATTTCATTGGCACAGACTCACTGAGGTCAGGCCAGTCCAACCCCGCTCAGCCCCACAGTTCCCTTGCCCTATATGTACACTTGCTCCCGCTATGTAAACTTTGACATGTGGGTGTCAATCTCTCCCATATTTACCATGGGCTTTATCAGACCATGATTAGTTTTCCGAGCAAATTTGGAGGTAAAAAGAAAAACACCACGAGCAGTGTGTAAACCAACACTGCGTGTGCCACTGTTGGGCACTGCATATTTACAAGGGTCCTGCTTGTTTTGCTAAGGCTTTCCCTGTAGGTACATGTCAACTGAGGGCTTGTGGAAGAAGCATGGGGTTTATCAACAAGCAAGAAAGGGTGCATTCACGCATGCCGTCCACCCCGGCAGGTTCATGTTTGTTCGCCGTGCCGTTCCGCCACTTGTACTGTAAATACTTAAACGCTAGTGGATGTCAACAGTAGGATTTCAGAGAAACCATCACAATATCATGAAGTAGTTTGTCCAGACCCACTTGAACAAATATAAGATAGAGGGACTTGAGGAAGTTCATAATGCACAAAAAAAGGAAATGTCTCTATATTAAAACAAGATAGATAGGATTATTTTCATTTATTGCATTAGGAAAACAAAGGCGTAGGACATCCTAAGATTGAACTTGATAGGATTATATTTGTGGACACTGGTCAATGACATACGAGGGCCCTAAGTGTTTGCCTCAAACAAATGGTCCCCACTAAACGTGTACTCAAGCCAGAGCAAATTTGATTGTGGTGAATGGAGAGAGGAGGGGTGGCTCGGCCATTCCTGTAAACACTGGAGAAAGAGAAACATTTGCTATGACACGGATAAAGCAAAGATGATAATAGCATGCAAATGTTGGCAGATGCAACAAAGCAGTTTGCTTTTACGGACCTTGAAGGGTCCTCGTAGAATAATGACACTGACCTTAGTTTATACACTCTAGTAGTACAGCTCTCGGTTTGCACTGATGTCAGGAAACGAATGCTGTCTTTTAATAAATATTTTACAGGCACCAAAGCCTTTTGAAAGTACGATATTGTTAATCTCACTGATTTATAGTACAGCAGACCACGTTTGCAGCCCTTCAAATCCCAATTATGACTGTTGTCCCTGTTATGCATCTAATCCAGAGTCAACTCTCCTCATCCATGTACAACCTCATAACCATTGACACAGATCTTATCAAAAGTTATTAATATTGAAGTTTGACTTCCTCACTCCCATGTTACCATCCAGCTTGGACCAATCACGCGCCGCGTTGCGTGGTGCCATGGTAACCGAAGGGAACGCTTGGTCTCTGTTTAATAAAAATGGTCGGACCAGAGCGAGGGTCCCGTATTGACCACTCAGGAAGAGATTAAACGCTGGTGACATTTCCGAGGTGGAATTTGCAATTTCCACAAATATGAGGGCGTCCTCGAGCCCCGCATGACAGCACATAAAATCAATACAAATATCCTGAATCCCTAATACCTTGATCCCTGTTAGTGGAGGGATGAATTACAACTAAGACACTGGGAAGTGGGAGACACAGCCCTCCATAACCCCCCTACCACCACCACCAGGCTCACTGCTGATTCCTATCGACTGTCTCCAGGCCAAACACAGACGCAATAACAATTAGGTGGGACACTGGCCCAATTCTCTCCTTCTCACACAAACACACACATATGTTGGAAACACACACTCGCACACTCATACAACACTGCAGACAACATACAAATGGGAGAAGTTTTATTTTTTCAGATTTTGCTGTTTTGTTCAAACATATAGATATATAAGAAGAGGTGTTCAGCGGCCATTAGAAACTATTAAATGCCACACAACATGATTCCCAAAGCCAACATAAACATTCCTATTGATATTCCGACTGTGGAGAAGATATCTTTGGGAACACATTGGCCACACCCGTTGTGAGTCATCACAAGCGGGATTAGTGGGCTTACCCCAGATTTAGCCGAGGAGAGACACTGAAAAGAAAACAGCTCTCCTTCTTTATATCCTCTTTTCTGTCTGTTGCAAGAGCCAAGAGAAGGGGGGAAGAGGGAGGGGGGTTGAAGGTGTACTGCACTGTACAGTAGCTACTAGGCAGGCTCTAGCTGACACTGGAACTTTGGGAGTTTTTCATTCTCTAAGCCCTCACAGAAGGGCAGGTGAGGGGAGGCAGGTGGCTCTTTTACTGCTTGAAGAGCAGTTGGCTCCTCTTCAAAGCAGGTGCCCGTAAATGTCACACCACTTTCAGTCTACATGGAGCGCTCATAAACAAAAGGGATACAACTGCAAGGCACAGAAGTTGGGAAATTTTCCCTTATCAAGTGCCTTAAGTCCTCCCTGATAGCTTCAAAGAGATAGAAGCGAGAGTCAGCTGCTGTCAATTGTCGGATCACAGACATATAGATGTTTAAGATGTTGTTGGATGTCGGCGATCAGCTGTGCTGCTTCATTTCCTGCTGATTGTGATGTGGATTCATTACCTTTCTATGGGGGCGATAACAGTGCACCTGCTGTCTCGGCTTCCTGTGTCTGACCACAGCTAGCCGAGCTCCTCCCAGTCAGCACTGTTGTCTGCCTACAGGTGGTGTTGGAGCTACCGGCCCTGTGGCGCTGCCAGATGCACACACTTATGGCAAATAGCTCTTATAATGACTGTGTTTTTATTTAGGATTAGCTGCGTATAGTCCTCTTCCCAGCCAAGAGTGAGGAGGCTATTCCAAATGCTGCCTTAAAGGGACACCCCGATTTTACACATTGAGATCAGTTTACTTGTCGAGTACAACTCCGCCTGTCAAAACAGTTGAATAATGTCTTCTGTGGCTCTGGAGGGAGCTCTCCAAAGTCTGAAAAATAACCTTAATAATGTCACGTTAAAGACCCTATTTATTTGTATTATGGGGAATGTAGGATCCAGCATTTTCTGGCGCAAAACCAGGAACTAGGACAAATAGTTTACATTCAAAATCATGCAAGGCATGAAGGACCATAAACAAGCTTCTTTGAGCATTTATTCTGCACAAAACAACTGTGTGTAAAAAATCTGGTTTGCAATATGCAAATATGTAGAACATCATTTAACAGGAATTAAAATCACTGAAATAAAAGAATAGATTTACATGATTTTTCATTTCTGACATGGTTTTCACTATAGAAAGTGTGAATATGAAAACATTTGTAAAATGTAAACAAATACTTTAATTGTTACGGAAATTAACAGAGCAAGGCAAAGAGACTTCACATTAGCTTTGCTGTTTTTAGGGCCCTCTTGTTACTTAAAACACTTGCTTACACTTTGTTTAATAATTTCATACACGGACACAAAGTGGTCCTTTATCCTTTCCTCATGCACTTTTTCCTCATGTGCGCAATGAAGTCCACATATTTATGTGAGTTGTTTCTTTTTCCGACCCCCCGAGATGAGGGATCACTGATGGATGTGAGAAACTGAGACCTGGCTCTAAAGCTCGCCTGTCAGGAGGCATTACTGCTCCGTGTTGTGCAGGAGGACAGTTGGAATCCTTCAGCACTGATATCTTAATCTGCGTCTTTCAGGAGTGCGACTCCTGATGAAGTGGTCACTAGAAAAAGAAGGGAGGAGAGGATGTGGGGGTCGCAGGGAATCCAGGTGACCTGTGACGTTCACCGGGCAGGTAAATCTGAGGTAAAAGACATGCCTGGACACAGCGGCTCCTTACTCCTCCTCTTCTTTTTTTTGGTTTCTAAACCCAGAAACCTTAGCTTTTACCCCCCTCATTGGAAGAGGGTGTTTGCAGGAGAGGGGTTTTAAAAGCTGTGCCCCAGTTAAAGCTGCCATCATCATTACGCTAAGGGGTTGAACTGTGGCGGCGTAATGTGTGTACCGAGTTACTCCGTCTGTTTGAAGGGCCCTCAGCAGGAGTGTGTCTGCTGTTGACACTCCCCATTTAATATTGTTTGAATTTTTCATCAAGATCCCAAGCCCTGTTACAAGAGCCCTTTGTTTTCCGACATGTTTGTACATTCTTCGTGTGTCTCTGTGTGTATATGTGTGTGTTTGCAGAGACATTATAGACATTTATTTAGTTTGAAATGAAACAAGTGTGGCTTCACATGTCTCTGTACACATGCTCGTGTCAATTATTCTGACAGTTTTACTACACTATTTCCTTTTCTAAGTATTCCTCCTGGAGGTCTGTGTGGGTCTAGTGGGGGATTCCAGGCTCTGGACTGGACATCCAGCTTCAGACATCCCTGTACTCCTCTCCTCCAGCTTCTTTTGTGCAGGGGACCCTGACGCAGCCTTGAATGCAGGTCACCGCAGGTTACTGACAAAGCTCGGTGAAAGGGGGGTTTTGTGTGCGTGTGTGTGTGTGCGCGCGCGCGCGCGTGTGTGTGTGTGTGTGTGTGTGTGTGTGTGTGTGTGTGTGTGTGTGTGTATGTGTGCCTGAAAGAAGTGCACACGATTAAAAATAGCCTGCCCTCCTGTCAATGCATTGGCCATTAAAAACAGCTGGGCAGGGCTCCTGCCTGCATTCAGCCACGTGAAAGTTGATTCTCTCTTTGTGCCGCTATCTTGTCACAACTCCCCCTTTACTCCCGGCCTTTGTTGGCTGCTTTGTGCAAGCGCCATCACGGAGGCAAAGTCAGCCTCATAAAAAGAGTTCATTTTGGATTCACTGGCCTCCGATGAACACTGGGAACTTTCCTTTTTGTCCCTCCATCCATAAATTGGCGTTCACTCACCGGGCCCTGTCAGTCTGTCTCAAAAGATTCTTTATGAAGCATTTCCTACTTCTCCCCTTGGACACGTTTTGTCAATTCACCCATGTAGGTAATCAGCCTAATCACACTCGGTTGATTTTGAGGCAGCCAGGATACCAACAATTCAGCCCACAATGCAGCACGGATGCCCCACTAATTCAATTTATGCAAAAAAAGAGGAGAAAACAAAATCAATCAACGTATTTTTATTTGTGCAGACAGCAATAGATTTAGATTCATCAACTTCAATCTCATCATGCTGTCAGGTGATCTTGTGGGTTCATGACAGTGTTTTCATTTTGCTGTCACTTATGACACATTGGAGCTTTCATTGGCTTTAGGATGAGTCCTCTGAGTCTACAGGTAAAAGTAAACACACAGGATCCCACCCATGGAGCAGCTGTCAGAGCCTTCAATGAATTGGCCTCTACCTGGGCAACCAGGCACTCCGAGGGTTAATGGAAGAGGAGGAGGACCGTCTCCTCTGCAGCACAGCCTCCTCTGTTAGATGTGGTGCTCTCAGGAAGCCCTCCTTTACCAGGCTTGTCATTTTCCACCACCCCTTATTGTTCCAGCGCCTCTCTCTTTCCCTCTCCCCTGGGCCCTCTCTTCACTCTGTCCAAGGCCTTTTCTGATGCCAAGAGAACACACACAAGCAAGCAGCGACATGCACCCTCACACCGACACACGCTCATAAAGACAGACACAGGAGCAGACCAAGACGCAGAGGAGACGCACGCACAGAACACACACACACACAGTCAGAAAGTCTCTAAAGGGCTTTCTTATCTTATCAGTAATGTCATCGCTCTTTCATCCACAGCCAATCCTCTTGTCTGATTGCCCAGTGACTCCAAAAAGAAAGGTACAATTTATACTCCCAAGCACAATTTAGAAGAGATTTCAAATAAGCCAAAACAAGATGACATTCAAATCAAAGATTACTACACAGAAGCATATATAGGATTGAATTCCCAGAGAAGGAAGAGGTTCTTTGTGTGCTCATTCAAGAACTGGTATGCAGCTGTTTCTCTGTTCCCTAATCTTGATGTAGTTGAGGATGTATTACATTTTGTGTTTCATGCAAAGTGAGCTGAGGCGGCCACTCTTTAAAAAAAAAAAAATCTGTTAAAGTATTCACATTATTTTTTGTTGTCTGAAGGTAACGGATAGAATACTGTATGCATCATAATATGACACATCTGTTATGTAACTTGAACCTTTTGAAAATGTCTCTCTTTGAATTTGTGAAAGCTTTATATGACGATTTGTCATGTTACCATCCTGGTTGTTGCTGCCTCGTGTCTATACGGGCTGTGCACCACATTTAAATAATTTGATCAATAAATCAATCAATAAGCTCTTTTGGTTTAATTTTAATATAAAGTGTATTACCATTATCTATCTCTTTCTCTATATCTATACCTTTTAATTAACTATAACTTACTATATTAACTCCTCACTATAATATCGCTCCCTCCAATCTTAAGACCTTATGTGTTTAGCCATTATTGGTATTATTCATTTGATAATAAATATCAAAATCCTCATCATTCTAAACATTTTGCATGAATGGCTCCATGGCCTTATGAACATCCTTAGGATTGTCATTATTAGACATCACAATGCATTATGGGGTATCACACCAAGTCCAAAAGCTGATTTCTATGATATAATGACATTATGGGCTTCACAGAAAGTGTTACCATCTCCTCCTCTTGTCGTGCTCGTTTTCTCCCACACGTTGCTTTTGTTCCGTCTCTCTGTCTGCTTTGGCCTCTGCTGCTGCTGCTCTGCTGCTGATGGAAGGGATTGTCTGGTTTTATTAATATGACAGGTGAGCCTGCCCAGCTGCTACCTGAGTGTGTCTGTGTGTGCTGTGTGTGCGTATGCATGTGTGTGCGTGTGTGTGCGTGTGTGTGTGCGTGTGCTGTGTGTGTGTGTGCGTGTGTGTGTGTGTGCGTGCCAAAAAGCAGCAGCTGTCTCATACACGCAATGCACACATGGTCTCACATGAACCCATTCACACAGACATTATTGTGGCATACACTTTTATTTTATCGCATAATTTTAAATCCGTTTACAAGATGCTGTGATCTGAAGTACATTCTTCTTGTCAAACTGGTGAGGGGCAGCAACAGTGCACAGATGCTCTCCGCACTGGAACCATTTGTGTGTTATTACCCTTCCCATATTACCACTTTGTTTACTTCCTGGCTGCAAATCGCCAGCGTAATTTCCACTGCCCCTTTGAGATGGCCATAATATCCCTGTTCTTGTATATACACTTTATGATTTGACTCATATGTTGGGGTTCAATACATCTATATTGACTCAGGTAATTGAACACGAGGGACGCGGGCTGTATTCATAAAAGAGGCAAAGAGACAATGCAGTGAATAGAGGGTTATTGGAACAGCGGCGAGAAGCTTCCAGCAGTTTGTGCTCTGAGAGCGGCGTCGGGCTGTATGTCTGTCATTGACTGCAGTTCAGGCGTGAAGATGGCAGCACAGAGGTCTTCCACCTGAGCAGATTGTGTTCCAAGTCGCTCCATTACCTGAGTGGACCGCCTTTGTCTTATAGCGCCATGTGGAAAATGAATGCACACTAGGCCAGCAGGCGTCAGAAGGAGTGTTTGTGTGTGTGTGTGTGTGTGTGTGTGTGTGTGTGTGTGTGTGTGTGTGTGTGTGTGTGTGTGTGTGTGTGTGTGAGTGTGTGTGTGTGTTTTGTTTGGGAGGGGGGATGTTGAAGGTTGAGAGCGTTGTTGAGGGTTGCTGAATGTATACACCTTTTTAAAGGAAAGCAACACCTGCTCTCTGGTTTCTCTCATCTGATCATATCATAAGAAGATAATGTGGGTTCGCAAGCCAGCTTTAAAAGTCTCTTAACTTGGAGTTTATTTTTTATTTTTTTTAAAGCTGTTGGTGTAAGATTCAATTAACCTACAGAAGTTAAAAGATGCCGCTCTATAATAGAGCGGCGTCTCAAAAAAGGAGAGAGGTATATTTTATGAGCGCTCTCTCCAGGGAGTCGACAGACTGGCTGGCTGATGGGGCAGAGATAGTGCCGGCCCACTTAGTTAGCAGAGTCTGGGGACAGAGTCGTCCCTGCACTGACCCATGACCGACATAGCTGGCTGCTGGGTAATCTGTCAGCTCCAGCACGCCGCCATTAAGTTTTTTTATCACTCTTCATAAAACAAGAAGGGCAACTTTGAAGAACCTCTCTCTTGAATCCCTGATCTTGAATCACTTGATGGGACGAATCTTTGAAGGACTTGACTCACTGTGACGCCACTTTGTAGACCGCCACGTTAATTTAAGTGACTGCTGGTATGTTACATCCTTGTATAAATACCTTGATATGTTGAGAAATGAGTGAAAAATCAAAGACTAACACACCAAGAGGAGGTGGCTGTGACAGAGCTTTGAATACAGGCCAGCTCAATCTGTTTTTTTATTCAGACAATGTCCAAAGGAAGCAGGTAGAATTAGCACAAAGGTCGCCTTCGCTGAACAAGGCCATCACTCATGAACTACATTTTCCATCGAGCGGAATATTACTTCTTTCTAGGTGCGGGCCCGTCAAAAGACAAGGTTAATGCAGTGCAATGCTGCTTAAAGCACACTTTGCTCTTTTCAAATTTTACCATTGTGCCTGGCAAGATCAAAAGGGCCCTTTCAACATGTCGCTGTGTTCAATGAGCTTTCATGTCTTACCTCATTACTGGAAAACTTTTCTTTGATTGAGCCGAGGTCTGAGCGGAGTTTGGTCAGACAATGGGGCTGGACGACTTTCACCGGAACACAATGGGGAGGCAACAAAGATGTTGTCTCAAATCCCTCTCGAGATGTTGGGCCCCCACGCTTCACTGCGGCCAACAGGCCTGTGAATTACAGTAAGACCCCTAAAAGTGAGGATTTGTAACTCCTCTGATCAGACTCAGCTCACGACCAGCGGAGGCTAAATCCCTGCAGAGGACCAGCGGCAGAGCATGGGATGAGATGAGCTTCTCCAAATACATCTCTGCCCATTTAAACCCTGTCTGGTAGTCCCTGAAAGAATGGTTTAAGTTAATTCAACTTCATGCCCATTTGAACAAAATTGACTGTTCACTCAAACAAACATTTTAGAGAAAATTACATTTCAAATAACACATGACACCGTTGCTTTTAAAACGGATGTTTTATTCATGTAATTTCTTCACAGTTGCAAGTTTATTTTTTATTATTTTTTTTTCTAAGGAAGTTCTCACATTTGGCGCCAGGGCATCAATATTTTTTCCAATCATTTTTTGGCAATAGAGCAAACAAAGTGCTGAGTGATTCCTTGAGTATACACACCCTTCTCTGACTCTCAGAATTGGGCTGCAAAAGTCAAAAAACACAGACAGAAGTGGCGTTTTACTGATCAGAAGCGGGTCTCCGAAGAAACAACTTTTGACCTCCTTCTCTTTCCGTCTTTTCCTCGCTTCCTCTCACACACACGCCATTTTCCAATTCTTCAATTTGACTATAAACATGTCCACAGTATATATTTTTAAACACTGCTTGTCAGACTCTTTTTTTTTTATCATCTTTCCAGTGATAATATAGGCACAGGTTTGCAGACTGTGGAACCAAAATGCCAGCAAAAGACAATATAAATATTTGAGCGATTAGGAAAAAAAAAAGCTGTTGCTGTGAACTGGGCTAAGTAGAAAATTTAAAATGAAATAAAATGCACCTATTTTTACATCCTGATAATTTTTTCCGTTCTTTGGAGGAGCCAGCCAATAAGAGCCAAGCTTTTGTTCCCGTTATCACACACTGTTCATTTGTCCCCCGGCCGGAAAGCCATGTTAAGATAACGCCATCCTATCATCTGATTGTCTTATCAAAGTTGAGCGACACAGCACCCCCAGTCACTCAGTCAATCAGTCAGCTGGGATGAAAAGGTTAAGAGCTCCACACCTCTTGTTAAAGTTTGTGGTCAAAATACACAGACAGCAAAAATAAACCATGAGTGTTTATTAAACACCATTTATTAAAGATGTATTTGTCACCTTGAGGTGTTTCAACACAGCAGGTTCATTTGGGCAAATGCTCAGGCCCCCTGTTTAATTTCGTACGGTCTCCTCTCTGCATTTGAAGTGCAAGAGTGTGCAACCCTTATACAGCGTTTGACACCAGGGTCAGTGGAATTGCCCCACTTGAACTAAAAGACATTTAGTTTGGTTTGGAAAGTGAAAACTCGAACACCATTAATTTGTTTGCTCTCCCACTAGTCATGACCACAGCAAATGCCATCACCTCAAAGAAGTGGCCGGCCGTCCTCACTTTTATTTGTTTGTTTCTTTGGAGAGTGTGAGAAGTTGTGGAGCGACGGCTGTAGCGGACGTTGGACTTGTCGGGAGGGGGCGAGGGGGTGGGGTGGGGGGGGTGGGTGGGGGGTGGGGGAGTCTCCAGAAGGAAGGCTTTGCAGGGAATAGGCTATGGGGAGCTAGCAAACAAGTTAGCTAGCGACAGAGAGGATGGGGGTGGAGGTGGTGATGGTGCTGGGAGGGGTGGGGATTCATTTAGCCAGGCATAGCTGCTCTTGTTTGTGGTTGTCCCTGACAGCGTCGGCAACGCTGCTCCAAAGCACCTGTGTTTGCTCACTAGCTTTCCCCCAATCTGCTCGAAAAATGCTGTGAGCATGTCACATGGTGGCCAGATAGCCTGGGCACCATGGGAATACAAAAGCCGGGGCTTTTAGAACAGTTAATCATTAATGGAGGCCTCTCTTTTGTCCCCATTCAGCTCCACGCTGACAGAGGCTTTGATATTACATATGGCAGACAGGTCAGACGTAGATATAGCCAAGTACATCGACAGGGAAGTGCTTTCAGGTCGCTGGATGCAGGGTGGTGAAAGCAGACGGAAAACAGCAATGCAAAAGTGTCCTTGAAAGAAAGCCATGTGCATCTGTAGAGAGAGAACACACAGGTCAAGTTTACATAACATTATCTGTAAATGTGTTATTATACAATATACTAATTGTAACAGTGTTATAAAGTGGTAGAGGTGAGTCGCTAAGAAGCGCCGATACGTGCAGGGGGTACAGAAAAACTCAATAAGTGTGCTTAATTACACTGGAGGTCCTATACTACCAAACAAAAAAAAGTAAGAACAAGGATGTCAAATTCATGATTATTGTCACTGATTGGCAGGATGGCAATAAACGGAACAAGTCTTTCATGGGATGGGAGGCCACCTTACCAACCCCACAATTAATTAACATGTCCTAATCTCAGTTTGCTCTCCATCTTGAACTGTCAATGAAAAGTCCAGGACTCATTTCATCGCCTGTCAAAGTGGGCTTTAGAACGTGGGGGGAAAAAAGCAATGCATGAACTTGCTTTCACAAAGCAGGGCTGAATTTATCTTGAGGGGAGATTAAGTTTACACAGCCACATTCTTATAAAGCACTAAAAGGGTCGGAGACAAACTCTTATCTCCCCCATTTACCTCAGCATGCCAATGGTTCTTTATTGAAAGTTAGTCGTGGCCCCACCCTCACCCCCCCAGTGCTAATAATACTGTATGGGAGTTGGAGAGGATAGTGGGATCACAAACATTTACGGCTGGAAATGCAGCACAAGAGGAGGCAAAGTGGCCACTCAACGCAGGATGCTTGGTGCGCCGAGAGTCAATCATTAACGTAGCACTTTTAGTGGTATCTGCTCTCTGGCTCCGAGTAGAAGTCAAAAGATAAATGAAGGTTGTGTTTCAGGGAGTGAAGTAAGGCCTCCAACTTAGGTGCTTTAGCAAACATACCAGCCCACACGTAGGTTTCTCTTGAGACGCTTTTCGGTGTCCTGGTTCTCATGTCAGAGTCTCACTCAGACAAAATGTTCTGGAGCTGGCCAACAATAGTGAAATGACTCAGGTTTGTATTTGTGTTCACACATCAATGAAGCACTTCATTAAATCTAGAGAAACCTCTTTGCCTCTCAACCTTTCCAACATCAAATGCACGAGATTCTCATATTTGTTTTATGCTTCCTTGATGAATAACCAGTTTTACCAATGATGAAACGGTTTTCTGAATAAGATTACAACACGCCCACAAAAAGGACTTTGAAAAGCAATTTTCAACATTTTAAGCATCTGTGTAAATTTTTATTTTAATTCTGCTGTAGCACGATTCAGAGACTTGAACAGAAAATAAAAACATTTCATATCCTCTGTCATGTGTGAGAGACATAAATCTTTTCCTTCCTTACATTCAGCTGGAGTTCACCACAGTGTGTTTATTTGCTAACCCTGGTCACCGACGATAAGGGCCATTGGTGTCCCCAAACCGTAGCTTGCAATCTCTCTTAGTGACAACACGCCCATGTTTCTGCGAACACGTTTGCACTGTGCTATACAATAAGAGGAAAATAAAGAACAAAACATAGGTGCTAATAAATCCTCTTTCTCGGCTATAAGGAAATAAATTAGGTTGAGCGCAGTCAAAGGATGGGCTTAACAAGTGCATGCTTCAAACAAAAGTTCCTGTTTCAGGAGGGAAGGTGCATGGGTGATGGATAGCTTGGCAAACATAGTTGACATACCTGGCCAATGCCATGGGCCGGTCACAACCCAGGACTGAGAGGGACATTGTGTGAGTGTGTGTGGAGGTGTGTGTGTGTGTGTGTGCGTGTGTGTGCGTGTGTGTGCCTGTGCGTGCGTGTGTGTGTGTGCGTGTGTGTGTGTGTGTGTGTGGAGGTGTGTGTGTGTGTGTGTGTGTGCGTGTGTGTGTGTGTGTGTGTGTGTGGAGGTGTGTGTGTGTGTGTGTGTGTGCGTGTGTGTGTGCATCAGCTCTTCAGCAGCTATCCCTCTTCCCTCTGAGGCTTCCTCTCCCTTCTCTCTTCCACTCAGGCCGTGGGGATCACTTCAGTCAGCAGAGCCCTGTTTGACAGAGACACAGCCTCCATATAAATCCCTTCCTCCTATTTATTTGATGTGCAGTTCTACTAGGACGCCTTCGATCCGTCCTCAGGGAGCTCGCATCTCAAAACACTCAAATAGTCTGGGTGTGGCGATAAGCACGGGGCTGGAATTATACTTCCAAATTCTCAAATCCTTATGGAGCATTGTTCCATCCGTTTTAAGACACATACACAGGAAGAAAAAGTACCAGATACGGACAAGGGAATTACTGCAATTTCTATTTTATGTCCTTTACTGGGTTTTATATGTGTGTTTGTGTGTGTGTGTTTTGTATGTAAAAGATAAATAGGAAGGAAAAAATGTGAATATTTGAAGGGGAAAAAATCTATCCAGGTTGCTCTATGAGTGCAATTTGGAGCAAGGGAGACGGGTCAGTGCAGTCTGGTGTATGAGTGGTAGACCTTTATGGGGAACACCCAGGAATGTTTAGTTAACTCGTCCGTCGCATTCAAGCATGTGTGTCAAAGGTGTTTACAGGGTGTTGACATTCACACATTGGCAAAGAGGTAATGTGAATGGCGTAGCCATGTCTGGCTGTGCTGGGCCCTGAAAGCGTTCAACAAAACTAATATGAAATGTTTGTTCCAGCACCAACGGTGGCATTTAAATAAAGAAGTTGAAAACACTTCTGCAAATTACTTCTCTTATTCATTTATATTTAATCCAATATTCATGCAATAAAATAAATTGTTTTTATTGCGGCAGCATTTTCAGCTAAAAAGCATTAAATTCATGTTTTCCTTGACAGTAAATTGCTAGTAAAATTTGAGTAATTGTTAATCATGAATTATAAATAGTACTTGTTAATGTTTTAGTATTAAATATTTAGCTATTGTTGTTTTTGTGCTTCGTATTTCATCAATACATTTTCAAATCATTACCATTTGAAATTTAGGTCTCTACATATTTATATAAATGTATTTTTCAAAAATGTTATATTATAATTGTTTATTTGTTTCACTTTTTTTTGCATATTTTTAAAACCGTTCATGCTTTTAAATCAAATGTAATGTAGCCTAAGATCATTTGTATTGTTGGAACTTTAAGAATTCCACGACAATTGATAATTAAGTTGGATCAATAATATCAACCAAGCAAAATGTATTTTTTTAAAACAACATTTTGTGTGTAATCTACTTACTCAATTAGATACTAATTAAGCGATACAACAAAATATACTTGTCTACATTTTGTCCTTTGAATCATTTTATTTTTAATAAGAGTTTACCTTTTTCTAGAGGTTATTTGAAAGCCATCAGATATTTTAGTTTTTGTGGTTAAAAGGCAAACAAAATATAATGACAGATTGTAAATTCCATGATGTGGAATAACATGTGGAACCGCTGATAAAACTAACCTGATAATGTGTGGTTTAATTTCCCTTTGTGTGATGGCTTAGCAATAAAACACAATTATCAAGCCATATATCCAGTCATTGTAACAAAGGGCAAACACCAGACACGTAAATATATAAACATTTTAAAAAAGTGTGACTATAAATCACATTTCCACTTTTTTTTTTTATTTTTTATCACAGTTTGTTTTAACTGTTTTGATTTCTGTGCTGAGTAAATATGATTTCTGATCATGAATACTCATAAAGAATTTTGTTTGGGTTTTTTAACATATAAATGAAGACTTGAAAACTGAGAAAAAGGCCATTGTAGAATATATTTAAAAATAAATACTGTTATTTTCCACAAACAGAAAAAGAAACGTACTTATAATTAAATCATTTTGTCGGGGGGATGGGGGGGGGTGTGGGTGGGGGGCGGAGGAAAATATACCTCACAGTATATTTGTATGAAGTATCCCAACCTTTTAAAAAATGGGTATATGCCAAAAGCCCATATTTTGACTATATCTTTTACTCAATTTTTCAAATACAAATGCCAAAAACTTAATCACAGTCATTCTCGGAGGAGGCTATCTTTTCTTCTGCAGGAGGTTGCCAAAGAGGCAACCAGTGCCAGGAAGCACAAGTCTGTCTGTCTGTCTGTCTGTCCACGTGACCACCCACTGAGAGCTATGGGGCATGAAGTGAACAGCTTTATACTGACCTACAGGTGACAAAACACCGAACCTGTTAAAGTGACAATACTTCAAATCCCTTTTTGTCATATCACGTCACATTCAGCGTCTGAACACTGCAGGTATCACTCAGGCCGCCATTGTTTAAGGTAATTGCCGGGGGTGTTGTAAGTTTCCTACAATATGACTCATACGGCTCTTTTCTCCACCCATGAATGCTGGAAGATTGTAGGTCATAGTGAACTTAAAAACGAAGTCCTCTCAACTCATAAATTACACGGCCACCGACAACCTTAAGCGGTGTTGAAATGCCTCGCACAGAGCTTTGTTTCAGCGTTGGTGGAGCGTGACGCTGAGAGCACCACCCCACAAGGAGCTCGGCTCTCACGGGGCACAAGTAAGACAACGATTTATCTCACCATACCTGAGGTCTGACATGCTGGCAAAACGCTGGTGGTGCACCAAAGGTGGATGTGAAAACAAGCACTTACTGTTTCTTAATGATGTTGCTCTTTGAGGTATTGCTTCCGTAACGGGTCATGCCTTCTTCTTTTTCTTTTTTTTTGTGAATCGTGGCTCTTGTGAATAAAGTCTGGTCTTAAATGTAAGATTGTTCTGCCCCGAAACAAAAGGGTTCTCCTTCCTGGGACCTGTCTTGGCACAGCTACTGGCACTTTGAAATCTGATCTGATAGATTAAGAGCTTAGCCATTAGAATAAACCATTGTGGAATCATCATGGGCTTGTGTTTTCACTCAGTGTGTAAGTTTGAAAGAGCACTCATAACCCAAGACGTCACTCTATGTCTTCATTCACTACATTACGACTTAAAAGACAAACTATATAATATACGCATTTCCAAGTGGTTAAATAAATGTGACACAGCGAGTGAATCTCTTTTCTCAAAGGTTTTCTTCCAGAACATCATATTGTGTAGAAATCATCCTCAGTCTGACCACCCAGGGGGTCCCTGACACCACAACCTTTACAAAGGGGGAAGGGCGTGTGTGTGCGTGTGTTTGTGTTTAGGCAAGTGTCTGCTCACATGCATGAATTTGCTCCTTCATCTTATGTGTATTGATCCTCCTGTGACATCCCACACTGCTCTTCTTTTTTTTTGTGTGTGTTAGTTTGTTTGTTTGTTTCAGATACGTTTACTATTGTTGTTTTATTCCCGGCAGACTTCAACTGGGAAGCACGCTTACCTCCATTTCCTGCCACGCAGACAACATAACATGTGTTGAGTGCGAATACGCATTCAGCGGAGAACTGGTCAATGTAAATGCAAACACAGACCAACAAACCAAAACAAAAGACCACAATATGGATCCCTCTCTCAGCCAGAGCCACTACACTTGCTCTGTTTGCCCTCTCCTCTGGCTGGAGTTGCCATTAGGTCATATAATGACCGCATCTCATTTCTCCCTCAAGAGCCCTCGGAGGCTTTCTGCCTTTGGCTGGAAAAGTGCATCTTTGTCGGGTTCTAGAAATGGGACCCCTCAATTTTTCTTGCATCCCAAAAATCTAAATCGTTGTATTTTTTCCCATTGTTAATAAAAAACAATTCAAACTGCTCTAAAATGAGGATCCAGTCTTGTGCAAAAGCCACTTGGGCATCGTTATCGCACTGTGTGCTTGACTTGTGCTGCCTCCTCTACGCAGAGAAGAGGGTCAGGCGTTATCCCCCCTCCGCCCTGCCTTTCATGGCAAAGTGAGAGCGATTCAGCCCCTAAACGAGTACACATGCTAAGGTGAACGGAGATACACGCGCGATAACCCGTTCAATTAAACAACACCGTCATGGCAGGCAGAATGTGGACAGATAGATGACCATACAGTATGGTGTACAATGGGACTTAAAAGTATAGGGCAGCTGGGCTCTTATCTGGCCGGGGAAGAAGAAACCAGGCAACAAAGGGAGGCCTAAGACTAAGAGGCTTGATGCATGGGAAAGCCATGGGCCGGCCATTGTGGCTGCCCTTCTGCTGAGCAAATAGTCCAAACTGTTCATTCCCCATCTCCCTTTCTCTCGCCGGTACATTGTTTGTGTCCTTGCATTTCATTCTGACTGGGGAAGATTGCTCTCAGGGCCAGTGAGCAAACAGTCCAGAAAAGAGCCAGCTATCTCCTGCCGTTCCCAGGAGAACTAGCATTTTTATTTCAGCTCCAAGCTGTCAAAGGATTGGAGAGTTTATGTCAGGATCCTGAATTAATTGCTTTAAGCCTTGGGGCCGACGCCGGCGTTTTTATCACCAAATGTTCGGTAAAATGTTTCCTAGCAAATTATGCAGCCACCACCCCCACCCGCCACCCCCTCCACCTCAGTCGCCAAACATTTGGTATTGGATACATACAGGATGAGTTTCTGCAACACAAATGATGTGTTTTAGTTGTTGTGACAGCACAATGGTGTGAATAGTGATGGGCTATAGCACGGCTGTCAAGGATTTGGTGGAATGAAGGCAAACAGCAAACTTTTGTGTGTGTTTTTTCTCTCTCTCTCTCTCTCTCTCTCTCTCTCTCTCTCTCTCCATGACGGTGGGTACACGAGCCAAGCTTGGCAATAAAATGAGTAAGCTTACAGATGCCTCAATAAACCATAGCTGTTCAGACATTTGGTGGACCGAGCTTTAAAGGCTCCAAACTGTCCTCTGAACTGCCAAACTGATTTCAGAACCGTCTGTCATCCTGCGATCCATCCCGTGCTACTGCTTACTTAATAACTATACACAGTGTATCATACATTTGTATCTGCAAAATGCCGATATATGCCTGCAAACCATATATATCACCTGACTCCATATAGCAGCTACTTCATCGTCTTAAACATCCAGTTTAAAGATGTTTAGTCCAAAACGTTGGACTAAATTTCCTTTGAAGTGCATTGATATCTGTATAGTTAATAGCGAACATCACACAGTTGATACAGTTGAAAACTTTTTGGCTCTTAACACACTTTCTGATCCAGCGCATCAATCCCAAATATCCCATTTATCCTATGCAGAGTTTTTGTTTGTTGTTTTTTTATTTATTTTTTTATGGAAAAACTGTTTTTTATGTTGCCATATCTGGATGTTGTGTTTTCCTTCTCTGTTGGCTCCCACATGAACGGGCCAAAAACAACACGGGAGGGGGCAGTCCAACAGCTCCAGTCTTCAGAGCCACACACACCAATAACTGAACCTGGAGCCACCATCTGGACTTTGCTTTTCTTCACACAAATGAGTAGTGCACCATCGTATTTGCATCTAAAAAGCATTTGCAATTTTTCACCATGCCGCATGATGCCGTGCTATTTGTATAAATAAGCTCTTTAACAAATTACCTGTCATTCATCCATCGCTGACTACAACTAGGATGTGGCTGTCCGAATTAAATAATGATGGGAGTTGTTCCCAAAAATAATGCAACTACTTTTCACATGAAGGGTTTGCATACGAATGAAGGTCCATGGTACATTTGCATAAATACATAAACACAACTGTGACACTGTGACCTCAAACGGTGTATGCACCCACAGCTGATTCAACTGTATCCACGGCTGCCACAAATGAATCATGATATAAAGGAGATGCCCCTTTAACCCAACATTATCTTTCCGTTGGGCACTTCAAGATATCAAGGGTATCCCATGCTCTGACCAATAAATCTGCCAGTTGACTCCTTAATCTGAAAGGATATTAAGCGACAAACACTGTGATGTTTCTGTCAACGTCAAGCAGACGAGGGTTAAATAGTGTGTATCAGGGGACTACTCTGCAGTGGGGGAAACATACAGGCCTCATCCTTCACCATAATCTGCTCAACAGCCCTATAGACACCTCCCAGCTTTCCTCAATCCTTCAGCCGAGCATCCGCCTTTCCATTATAAATAACGCAGCCATTTATATGGGATTAAATTGGGGATTAATTTGATTCAACTCAGGGTATGGGAATTCATTAGCGGGCTGACAGTGGCGCTATACATGGGGGGAATTTAATTTGAAACCCCCGAGGGAAACACTATGGGGTGCTGGGGCCGTGTTAAAATGGAGGTCTTAAAGACAAGGGGGGGATATTGTTCCACACTTTAGATTTGGACACTTGTAAGGTGGCGCTTTATCGCTGTTGATGGGTTGTTATTAAATTCAGAGCAGCAATGCTATTAGGTGAGAGTGTCCTGAAATAGACAAACCATGCTGGAAGGAGAGAGTTGATCTGAGGGGAGAGAGGGCTCAGATCTGGCCTTGTTGGTTCAAGAATAGTTCTTGACACTCGCATGACCGCTAGGAAGTAAATACCGTTTTTTTCCCACAGATTTGGCTCCCAGTCATACGGTATTATAATCAGCACATTATTTGAATGTCAGTGATTCTCATGAATGTTGAAATGGCATATCTATCGCCGCCATTCCCGACAAGCTGTGCCGTGTAAAGCAAAGGCATTAAATTCAACTCAGACGCAGATTACAGAATTCACCCCTGCAGAACACCATCCTGGCATTCTCTAAATTGGACAAGTCCCATTGTAAGATAGCCTATCACAGTGCACATGTCCGCATAGGAGAACATATGCAGGACAAAATATTCCGTAGTTTGTTATTCCGCGTACGACACTGGGGGCACACGGGCTTGTTTGCCTTTGCTGGGAGAGGAGATTGGATTGGGGGTTTAAATGAATCGCTGGCGCACCACGTTTATAGGTTTCATTAACTTTTAATGAGTTGGGTGTCCTTCGCTGTGATTGGCTGGCAAAGCTCTGCCTTCACTTCCTGGAACTGGAGCTGAGGAGTAAGTGAGGAGATATTGCAGCATGTTGGCTTCCATGACATGGCCATGTGCTGCTGAATGTGCCACGCTGCGTGGAAATGGGTCAGAAGAGGGGATAAAATGTGGTACTATTCCAAAGCAAAAGCCCCAGATATCCATCAGCACTGGCAACGGCTGAATCTAAAACCTGGAGGTATCAAGTCTCGAGGGGAATAAAGAAACCTTGGCAGATCAATCACAGCCAAGCAGGCATCCCCTGACCACAGCTGACTGACATATCGCTCTATGGTTGCTTTTCAAGGTTTGATCTCAAAGACAGGCATGAGACCTGCTGGGAAATGCTTGCGGAATTACCAAAGAGCAGCTAGAAGCATGAGTGCGTGTGTGCACACAAATGTTTCCAGCAGTCGACTCAAGCAATACTTCATATTTTTGAGCATCTTTAATCTCCATTCCAATATAGTATCTTTCTGCCTGGTTGACCACACATCTATTATCTTGCATGGAGGGCTGTTTCTGTACGCTTTATGTTTCTCCTTGAGCAGCTAATCCCCTCCTCCAGTGTGCGGCTGAGCCTCACTTCAGCACTCCCCAAGAAACAAAGGCCTTGCCTGTCATCTCCATTTTATCTCCATCACATTGACATAACATGGAAAAGTTCTTCCCACAGACATGTACATTATCTCCATCTCCCTCGATTGAGGATTGTTCCCTTTTCGGTTGGTTCGGTAAGGTGGCGACTGACTTCTCCTCCATTTGCATGACGACAGACCTGTGTTGCAATACTTTACAAGGATAAACACTGACCATCCATCCACTTCCAGGCATATAAAAGCAGCAGGGTAGTGAGAGGCACCCCGTCCTGGCCTGAATGGATCGCCTTTAGGTCACTGCACGTCCCACCAGCTGCTGCCTCACAGTACTCAATGGGCATTGTTGGCGGACCTCTCTCTCTCCCTCTCCCTCTCTCTCTCAGGACATGAAGGAGTCCTACACTGGAATGTCACATAGTCGTGTCAGAAGAGTGCGGACACATCACAGTCAGCGGCCGCATTCTCACCCTGTCCATCCTGCCATCTCTCTGAAACACAGACACACATCTCTTCTTTCCATCATGACAGAACCCGAATCTGACCTTCATACATGCAGATTTGCAAAATAATGGCCACATATTTCATTTATTGTTGAGTGTGAAACTTTCCAACATTTTAAGATGAAAGTGTCACCTTCATTAATGATAATAAGAGAACGGTAAACATTACAAATCCACTAATTATTTATGAAAAAGGCCCTAGCAGAAAGACTTCAAAATAATTGTATGAACAAAAATGATTGTATGGCTTTGGTACAAATCTGTACATCATCATACTCGAGGAAGATATTACAGAAGAAGAACGAACTTCTCCTTAAAATCTAATAAATGGTTGTTTATACACTTTGTTGCAGATTGTGTTAAAGCTTCCTCACTGAACAACAAATATTAGCCAACCATTTAGATATTAACTATTTCATAAGAAAACCGTGTATGATTTGCATACGCTAGAATTTAAACTTCAATTAAAAAACTCATCCAAACATGACTTTCTTTTTTTCTTTTTTTTTGGGATATAAATGCCATTACAATCAAACTGTTAATTTCAAGCTCATTCCAGGAGCCAGTTTAATTTAATCAGTGATAAGGCTACTTTGTTTTGACATTTACAACTATCTCAATTTCCTCTTTAAAAGTAGAATATCATTAAGCTAAACTAAAAAGCTAAACCCAAGCCCAAATACTCAATAAAACTATTTGAAAAAAATATAATATATAAAGTATGTATATTCCATTGGTATATATTTCTCCATATGCAATTTTAGTTTAGTTTATTGGAGGCCTATTTTAAATAATGTGTTCTCTAAAAACATATCCATTACCATGAAAGCATAAATGTATGAATGTATTTATCATGTAACCCTCATTACCAAATATATTTTTTGTGTGGGCCTATAATATGACAATAGTCTTAAGAATGAATTTTGCCGTTTGCTTTAAAAAATTAAGCAGCTCACATTAACAATGTAAATTCAGTATTTTTTTTACATTTGCTAACTTCATTTTCACGTTTGGAACCTACATTCATATTAAGCCAATTACTAATACAGACAATACGAGTCAATAATAGCAGCAGGATACAAAAAGAAAATACACTACAGTTGCAATAGAGGCCTAAATAAAAAAAAGAATTATTGTCAGAACAACAGACAATTTTACCCCAAACATTTTCATCTATGACTTAAAGTGTTTCCTTATCGTCCGTATAAATATGACAATAACCATCTCTCATATTGTTTTTTTTTATTTGATGTTTTTACTATTTTCGAAATAATAAAAATATATATATATATAATAGCCCAATAATGAACACATGCATTACTCTGTGGTGGATAAGTGCGGAGAGAATTGGAGACACATACGGTCAGGGGACTGACGGGACGCCGGAGCGCCTCACCGGGACGGGCCGCCTGCTGAGAAACCATGGGTGGCTTTGAGTTTTGACTTTGTGGGCCCTTTAATATACTGAGGGACGACAGTTTGCCTTGCTAAGATATGGGATTAGGAGTATTTCTGGTGAAAGAGGAGTTAAGTCGGGCTAGTGTGGACGGTCCCTCCCCTGCAAAGGGCTGAGACAGAATTACAGCTTGTTGGACCGGTGTCCCGCAGTCGCCATGGAGACAGATCTACTTGGGTGTTCCAGTCCGCGAGCTGCAGCGTCTATATGGAGCCTATAGGTGCGGCAGGCGCCCTGCTGCAGCCTATAACGCCACCTCACCCCAGGAAATAACGCTACACCCGGGTAATGCACGGATACGTGACCTGGTGAGCCGAGCTCTTCATGGCGAGAGAAGAGTTTCGATAAAGCGATTGGGAGATTGATTCCCGAGCTCAGATATCCTGCACACATCGGCCTGCTGCAGCTGCTGCCCCCTTGATGGGGCTTTTCACATCGTAATTTCTCACATGTACAATGTCCCCCTCTTTTATGCATAAGACTGCTGTCAGGAATGATAGAGCCTTTAGCCGGCTATATTCAGTTGACGCCCATGGGTGGTTGCGCATATGGCTTACAGGGTACTGAGTCATTCAATGAAAATAGAGGCCCAAACTCGTCTAAGCGTTCAAATGCATCGCTGTAGGGGAAATGTCTCACTTTGGAGTGTCTGGTACAATTACACGCTATTTAAAGATGGATAGTAGTAAAACGCCTGTTGTTATACAGTTATATATTTTTTTTAAAAGAAGAAAAAAAAGGCAGAGCAGACATGTTTTAATGTGTTGGCTACTAGGCCTATTTCTTCCATTCATCCCATGTCTTGTTTTAACAAAGCTTTATCATACGGTGGCTTTAATCCATTTATTGACATCTGCATATTTCCCGCCAATAACCTTCAGCCAGAGTCAGACCGCCCTCAAAAGATGCGTCTGGACGCTTTGTGTCTCCGTGAGAATGTCCGGGCCTTAATCAAGAAATATGCAAATATGCGACCACGAGAAATGCAGAGAAATCAGGTTAGCGGAGCAAAAAAAGGATCAACAGGCTGGACCGTCCTTTTAAATCAGTTGCTATAACAACAGATGTGCTGGTCTGTGATGGCGCGGCTGTCGGAGCTGCAGAGGCATCGCACCTGATGGGAAAGCATGCACTAAGTTAGGAGATGGGGAAGGTGCAGTGATGTGGCCTCGGCGCACTTTTGTCCGCCGGTACAGATTGAGGTGGTTACCTTTGAACCGGCAAAGCTCCAGAAGGCCATTCCCATCTCAGTGCGCGCCAGAGGGGGCTTGACTCGGGTTATCCCGCCTTCAAAGGATTGGAGGAGAGCCGTGTCCGGATACAATTGTTTAATATTGGCTAATGGACATTTTGGAGGGCTCTCCATCTACTTGAGATATCTACTTGACAAGATATCCAAATACGGCCTCCTGGACATTTTCTTTTGCACAGGCATCTTTGCAGAAATATTATGGGACCCTTATTCCCGTATTATTATTATTATTATTATTACTAATAATATAGATTTTATTATAAATAATAAGAAAGTAAATAGTAATATAAAGTAAATAAAGTAAAGTATTTTGTTAAATAGTTAATTGATAAATTAATTGATAAATAGATAATTGATAAATTATTATCAACATTTAAGGATTACCATTGAGCAATTTTAAATACGCTACAATGAGTTTCGATTCCTGAACGGGGAAAACATTTATATTATCTTGTTTTAATACAAGCTTGCCATCACAATCACGAGCAGTTTTACACATATTTGATATTTAGTGAAAAAAACAAATTAGGCTATACCCTGCAACAAAAAAAAATCGATTCGTATACTGGTATAATATAAAAGCAGTAACGGGGTCAGTGCTGCAGCGGAACTCGCTTTCGTGACATCAGTGCACTAACAACAATTTCGGTCAGCCGCACGCTGCAAAAAAATACCCAACTCAAAAAAGTCATTAAATCCATAAAGTCTCATATTTCAAGACCCGCAATTTCCACCTGTTTCCGGTGGTCATGTCAGCAGCTGATTCGGTGAGAGGATTGTGTTTAAAAGAATCACCAGCACTAAAATCACACTGGAATCATCTCCTCTTTTCCTTTCGCCTTTTCAAGTAACATTTTAAATCAGCGGTGAGACTGAGTCACCTGTCAGCGGACAGCTTTCTGTGCTGCAGTGCAGCGGGATCTCTCTCCATCACACAAGTCAAAGGCACAGCAACTTGAATCAGCCTCCACCACACAACCTGCAGATCCCCTCAGCTTTGCACCACCCTGTCGTGAAATCCAATACGTCTCCCTTTCTCATGAATTTAGGATATCAGCCTCTGCCACCACCACCACCATTACCACCTCCCCCCCCCCCCCCCCACCACCACCACCACCACCACCGCCCCCCCTCCCCATGCATGTCCGGGAACGGACACCAGAACACCTCTCCCTCTTTGTTCAACATATATACATAGGTTTTTCTTTTTTTTTTTGAAGGGAACCTTATAGAGAATAAAAAAAGATTCATACCTGTGCAAAATAGCCGGTGCTTGTTGTTGGCAAGCCACACAGGAGCCCATTGTAGAAGCTCGCCTTCTGCCTTCTGCAAAGGGCTCCAGACATCACGGCATTTATTTGAGCTCAAACTCTGTCACTGTTGACTTTAGCACAAAGCAAAGATTTCACTGCCCCGCTAGTTAAAAAAAAAAAAAAAATGATTATTTTACAGAGATATCGATCAGTGTGCTAAAAAAAAAATCAGCTTAGCATTATATGTCTAAAATGAATAGAACGAAATTTAATGTCTGTGTAAATTTACAGAGCCGCGGCGTCCTATTCAAAGTTTACACTTGTGCAATTTGGCTTGTGTGTGTACTCTTCCTATATGTGGGCATAGCCTCCACTCTATTGTTTACTGGCTTTGTTTATTCGCAGATCACGCTGTTTAAAGTGCGATCTGTAAAGAGGGTCTGGAGAATAAACGCACACTTTCAGGCCCTACGTGTTCAGAAGGCGAAGGGGTGTCATTTGGTTATAAGGGGAGCAGGAAAAATCCCCACTAGAACTCCCCGGCCTTGGATTTGAGCTCAGCAGGGAAGAGCGGGCAGGGTGGGGGTGGGGGTCGGGGTGGTGGAGGAGTCGATTCATTTGGACTACAACTAGCCTATATCTTATCTAACAAGAGGGGAGGGTCCGGCTACTTTAAAAAATAGGGAGTGGACAATGGACCCCCAGATTGTGGGGAGAGAAGTTAGAGCATCACATTCAGGAGGCTCTGTTCCCAAATCAGCCCCCTTTTCCACCAACTATTCTCCTGCTCCACGGGGAGGCTGTTTTATGTGACAATGACACTTAATCTTATTCACTGATCTAAACTTTGCTGTCTGTCTGTCTGTCTGTCTGTGCGTGTGTGTGTGTGTGTGTGTGTGTGTGTGTGTGTGTGTGTGTGTCTGTGTGTGTGTGTGTGTGTGTGTGTGTGTGTGTGTGTGGTCGACCTGGGTGACTGGCAGGCCGGCGTGGCGTATGTGTGTGACAGTGCTAGATGGGCTCGGATCATAACGTGTGTCACTGTATGTGTGGGAATTTAAACGGTTGACATGTACACCATTATTTGAGCAACTCTTCCTATACACTTCTTCTTCCTCCAATCCTTCCCTGCAGCAGGATGCTGGATGTTTAGGGAGATGAAATTGAACCACGTGGGCACGTTCGCGATTCTTTGGTTTGATTTAAATGTGTGCAGAAGACACATATTTTCACTGGAAGTCTATTTGGATTAGAATTTGTGTTTTTATTTTCTGCCTTCTTCTGTCTAAAATGTTTCTATTTAGGGGTTTCCTCTTCGTCACTTCGGTGCCAAACTATTACAAAGTGGCTGATGTGTGGGATAAACTTCTTTCCTCATAAATATCTCACTTTGCGTTTGGGATTAATAACCATATGTCTATTTTGTTTACATTTTCTCAACGACAGATTGAGAGCATTGTTCCCGTCGTTGTCCAGCAAAGCTATTAATCCCTGCTAAAAACATGCGCCTTAATATTAAAGCACATGGATAGGAATGTTTGTTAAATTAAATGTAAAGTTGGGGAACTCATTGTAAGCCCTTTTATGGAACTTGTTCATGTTGTTGTGCATGTCATAAATAGCTCAAACTGAATAAGTGAACAAATAAATACGGTCTTTAATTATAGCTTTTTCATTCCAATGTTTTGTTTTTTACATTTAATGTGTATTTAATGTAAACTATTCATCATTTTTATTTTTCTTTAATGTGAAAATGTGCCTATATTCGTTTTCATAATCTGTTAAATTTATTTATGTTAATTTACCTAAATCCACCCTCAATAGGAACACAATTGCTGAAATGGTTCAACATGGTGCAGACGCTTGTTGCCTCCTAGACTATATTGTTTCATATATTGTTTGATAACTGCAATAATAATAATAATAATAATATAACAATAATAACACCATCATTTTCAGAAAACAAAACCAATAACACTTTAATATAGATTCTGTTCTTGTCACTACAAGAATACACATATACAAGCCATAAATAGGAATTACACAAATGATTGAAGAAATCCTGCGAGGCATTTAAATTCATATAGGAATCCAGTTGCAGATGCAGATGGAGGCTATTTTACAGCAAGTTGTTGTTGTTTGTCTTTGGGGTCCATTCCTGACGCCGACTTCTGAACAGATCTCGTCACATTATCATTAATTATTATTATCAACAAAATAATTAGGCTACTAACAAACTCGACAACTAAAACGGTGGGAAACGTCAAAAATATCTGAAATACGTATTGTACACAAACTCTATATTTTTTTTTACAAATGTACAAATTGAACGGGGGAGAAAGTCCACATCGCATTGAGGGGTAAGGAGTTTATGAGGAGTTCATGATTGGCCTGGAATAGACGCCTTGGTAGTAAGTTGTGTCGGCCATGGATGAAGAATCCAGACCGGCTTTCCCCGCCATGGAGCCCATAGAAAGAGCCCCGGCCATGGGGGAGCCATAGCCGGAGTAATGCATCACCTGCTCGTAAGTCTTTAGGTCCATTTTGTGGTGCTGCTGCTCCGAGGACATGAGGTTATTTATGGAGAAGGGGTGGTTGAAGGAGTAGTGGTGCTCCGGCTTCAGGTGCGCGTCGTGCGCCAGCACCGAGTGATGCTGAGACATGAGGTGCTGCCCCTGCGACACTGGGGAGGCGGCGGCGTGCTCCGGGCTCAGGGCCTGGCTCGTCTTCATGTCCGACAGGGACCTTTTGTGTTCGCTGGAGGAGGAGTTGGAGTGCGGGGACTCGTTGCCGTTGCAGCTCTCCGAGCTGCTGTTGGAGGAGCCGCCGTCTCCCCCTTTGCGGCCGCTATCCTTCGGGTTCATCTTCTTATCGCACTTGAAGCGCTTCTGCCTCCTCAGGTAGCAGCCGTTCTCGAACATGTTTCCGGAGTCCGGGTGGAGAGTCCAAAAGGAGCCTTTCCCGGGTTTATCCGGCGACCTGGGCACTTTGAGGAAACAGTCATTGAACGACAAAGAGTGGCGAATGGAGTTCTGCCAGCGCTGCTGGTTCTGTCGGTAAAAAGGGAAGAGGTCCATTATCCACTGGTAGATCTCGGCCAGTGTCAGCATCTTGCTGGGAGACTGCTGGATGGCCATGGTGATGAGGGAAATGTAGGAATACGGCGGCTTGGCGTGCGTGTAGCTCCTGCGGTAGGTCTTGGGGTCTCTGGACCTGTTGATGCTGGACTGTCCGTATATGGGGCTCATGGCGTTCATGTTGGTGTAGGATGTCAGGGCGTTCATGGACGCGGGCTGCGCGGTCATGGGACTCATGCTGGGGCTCAGGGCTGCGCTCATGGCCGTCATGCCTGCGCCCATGCCGTTCATGGCTCCGGTGCCCGGCGACATGCCGGTCATGGAGGGGCTCATGCCCGTGTTGACGTAGGACATGTTCATGGAGTTGGCCGTCATGTTGGCAGTGGTGCCCATGCCGGACATGCTCATGTAGGTATTCATAGAGTTCATTCCCAGGCCCGTGTTCATGTTGCCAACCGAGGTGTAACACTGTCAGTGAGGGAAAGAGGCAATCATCAGTTTCATCTGGCATAAAGTGGTAATTACTTAACACAGAGATTGTTTTTTTTTTTTTATTATTTAAACTTTAGACATTGATAGCATTCATTAAAAAAAAAAGATAACAGTTATTTGAAACGCGCACGGGCTCGTAAAAAGTTGAAATGGACACAAATGCTTTCGCTTCCGCGTCAAATCGTTTTAAAATATTGCAAAATAAATTAAAAAAAACACGGCTGCATTTGTTCAACCACTGGTATCAATTGAAGTGAAATAATCCGCTAAAAATGCCACACAGTCGTTGAGGATGTTGACACCTAATACGACTGCGCTCACACAAAATAGCGACTGCAACACAAATATTTGAAACAATCTCCCCAAAACCAAACAGCTCAGGTGTTTGTTGAGTGGAAACATCGCACACACAAAAAAAAATAATACTCTGATTTAGTAAAGATATACGTATAGACTTATGAAATTATAATCCGAGTGAAAAGTTTCCCCCCCACCTACATGTCAAGCAACTTTGTTAGGATAGTGCGCTGTGTGGAGATGGGGGAGGATTTGGAGGCGCCTCAAGTCAATATTTGATCACAAAGTTAATATTATCTCAGGGCTAATATTGAGTTGTATAAAATGGGATTGGCTTTAGACGGGAAAAAATATATATTTAAGGTACCCACCTCGGGCTCTCCGTAGTAGGTGCTCCAGTCGGTGTGTTCGTGTCCTTCCATTTTAACTGCTCCAAGCATCATGGAGGACCTTCACAAAGCGTCTCCCAGCAGGGGAAAAGCCCAAAGCCTCTCTAATAGCAGGTGACTGGGGACCACTGGGTGTATTTGGGTCGTCGGTGGGTCCCTTCGTCAAGGACTGGCGTTGATGTGTGTCTTATGGAGCCAGCCGTGAAATGCGTCTGTCAGTGACTGGAGTTCAAATGACGCTCCGTGCTGCCTGTTAACGCTGTGATATAGCTCTGAGCGCTAGGCAAGCCTCCAATCCCTACTTCTACGCCTTGGGCCCTATTTGAATAATCTCCTCGCACCTAGGCGTGAGACTCCTCAAGCTCCCCCCCACTCCTTTCCACCCCCAATTGTACACCTGCACTGACTGAAAAGAACAGTTTCTTATGAAAAGCTTCATTATAAACTATTGTATTTTGGCTGAGGCCAAAACAAAAAAAAAAGAGAGAGAGAGCGAGAGAGAGAGCTATAAAAGGAATGTCTGGCGCTCTTCTTTTGGTGTGCTTTTCATGACGCACATCCTTCAAAGGGTTTATTCCACTTCAACTGAGCTGAAATCATAAAGCGTTTTTTTATTGCGTTGAGTTCGAGGAATTTATAGCCTGGAACCTATAACTGTTAATTAATTTACACTATAAACAAAAAAAACATGAAAACGTTAATAAATTAGATACAGGTTGATTTATCAGTACACCTAAACGAATACACTTTACAACCATTTATTTATAATATCATGTTACATTGTTAGGGATCGTGCTGCTGTTTTATTCCAGGCTCAGCTGTTTATGTGTTACTCTAAGAGTAACATCATTATGTTAAGTATATGTGATGCACGCCAGCCTTTACCTGCAGAGATTAATGATATTACGCTTGATGTGGCCCTGCATTGATGCATGCATGTACACAAGTACTAGAGTGTACACTGAAATTACTCCTTTTGTTAAAAAATCAAAGCCATTTCTTCACTTTGCCTCCAGCTGTTAAACAATCATGTCCTGATACAAATCAGTTGGTCTCTGCGTCTTTGCAACTATATTCAAGTGTTTGTTTTTTTTCAACGATGTCACCAATATTTGCAAAAAAGGAGAGATCTGATCCTGCTTTACTAACCTGGTTGACTGAATTACTGTTTCCAAAATGTTTTAATTAGTGTTGAATATGCCAGGCATAGCTTCAGAGCGCCCTCTCTCGGTTATTGCCTCCAACTGGCTTTTTTTTTCTTTTTGTCAGTGGCACATAAAGCAGCATCGTTTTTTTTTTTGAAGTCGGTGAAACACTTTTAGAATGGATGGAATTTGTGTACACTTTTTAAAAAAATGTTGGCACCAAATAGATTAAAAAAATAATTCGAGCCACAAATAAACCGGTTTGTGGAAGCTGTCAACCCCCCCACCAAGTCGTTTACCCACCTTTTTATTTTCTGGACTTCATTTACAGTTTAGCCTTTATACTTCTGAATATATGCATCGCATGCGGGTAGATCGATGTTTGCTCCTATTGGCGTTTGAGGCCCCTTTCCCATAATATAAGTCCATCTGATGTTTCCTCTCCGCCAGACGGACTAGAGCCGGGCTGTTGAGGCCCTTTGCTGTACAGTATTTACAGACACAAACATCAAGGTGAGGCTGCAGTCCGGTGCCAGCCACGTGTCAGTAGTGGTACATCTATTTGACTGCATATTTACGCAAGAGCATAACTATCAGTATAAGACCCATTAGTAAAGGCGAGTAAACCTGTCGTGTTGACGAGGGACTAACAGAGTCTGCTTAACTTGGAAATGAGATCATGAGAAAAAGCTCTGTGTGTTTGAGGATTGGGGATTTCACCGGAGAGAGCTGGAGATCCGCGCTCTCTCTCTCTCTCGGCTTGACTCAATAGACACACGTTTGTCGGGCTATTATTTTCTTTGATAATTAAAACAAATTATGAAATACTTTCATCATGATTTAAAAAAAAAAAGTGTTTATAGAAATCACTATGGAACATTTATTGTATATAATGTATGTCATTTTCGGCGCAGATATTTCGAGCTGTGGGAAAATATCAGATGTAACCGGATTGAGCATGTAGGTCTTCATGTAAAATAGGTGTATATAAACACACATTTATGAATAATGGATAGAAGTTCATATTTAAAAATATAAAACACTGAAATAAAAAATAAGTTTGATTATTTCTGTTGCCCAAAAAAATAGCCTATACTGCCCACACCTGCGCGTGCTTCTAAAGATAAAAAAAAAAATACACTAGTAGTTAGTTGGTGTGTTACACAAGTGTGGTGTTTTTCCGAGAGAGAAAAACATTTTAGATCGATTTTTACTCAAGTGTGTAAAAACCAAAACTCCTCCAGTGGATATTTACATAACCCAGCCGTGCCTGTTCCTCGAAGACACATGATGTAGTTATTCCCAAAATGTTTCAACTGATACCAAACCCTTAGCACTCTCAACTGGTCCTTGACCTGCATGACACTGTGTTCCTGAATGAGACATGTTGCTAATTCCACAGTTAATCATCAACCTGCCAGAGTCCTCTCACATGGGTGAAGGTCACATTTTGGATTTGGTCAAAAACAAAAATGTAACTGGGTCTTGTGCTGCTGCACTATCACCTTTTGTATCTATTTCTTATTTATCCTCTGGTGTAATGTGTGTGCTAATACATTGATAGTGTCCCTATTTCAGGGGTGCAAAAGCAGGAGTCACTCTGGGACAATTATTGTCCTGATTACTTTTTCAAACAGGGTATGAGAAAGTTGGGCAACGTGTAATATCTCTGCCGGATTATAAAGAGGGACAGGACTCAGAATCAGTTTGACAATAGCTCGAACAGAAATGAAAGAAATTAAAATAGATATATGTCAGAAGTGTAGACCATCATATGTTGACGTAACAGATTGTTTTTTTTCTTCATCTGTGATTGAAATTACAACATGCCCATAAATTGTGCAATTTAGGCACCACCAAAGCAACAAACAGCAACAAATGTTCTTAAACCCGCAACAGTGGTGGTGGGGCTGAAGGTTGGATGTCAAATAATGAATAAAATATATCACAAATCCAACGTCATTGCCTCATACCCAGATTTAATAATTACACCTATTCTATTTATTAAATGATGAAACATTGAGGGTTCAATTCTGCCACCGATACAAACTGACTGTGATGAAATACAAATGCATCTCAAATGATCAGCAACATCATTTTATCAATAATAATAATAATAATAATACATTTTATTTATATAGCGCTTTTCAAAATTCTCGAAGACACTTTACAAACATTAAAATCGTCATAAAAGAGCTATACACTAAAAACATGGAACATACATTCGTCATATATTAAAAGCAGTTCTGAAAAGGTGGGTTTTGATTTGTGATTTGAATATAGAAAGGTCAGTGCAGTCTCGGATGTGTTTCGGGAAAGAGTTCCAGAGAGGAAAGGGGGGGGGCAGCTATGGAGAAGGCTCTCTCTGCTTAGGAAACATTTAAGGGTTTGATTCAAAACACTGAAATTACAAAACAATATTTTTTTTGCCTTTTACTTTTAGAAGCCAGAAGATTGCTTTGGTGTGGTGCACGGTAAAATCCTCTTATGATTATATTATGGTCATTATGTGGAACCCTTTCCATTATGCCCGCGGAAAATTAGCTCCAGGCTGATAATAAGGTGCAGATTTTGAAAAACTTCTGGTCAAATAAAAAAAAATCATTAAAGTCTGTTCTTCCTCTTTTTTTATTTATTAACATCAAATTTTAATTGGCCTCCTGCAATACAGAGTGTAAGCTCAGCTTTTCTCCGCACATTAATTGGAGTAATCCTAAATGTTGCTGCTGCATTTATTGTTGAACATTCTGTTCCCAGCTCACGCGTTCACAACCCTGAGCATACACTGGAAATGAGAATTGCATTTTGCTTTCTCTCACAAAGGATGAGTGAATAAAAAAAACTGAAGTAGCACACTGCCTTCTTGTAAAGTTGACATCATCTGACCGAGAATACATGTCTAGTGCCCAGACCACTGCTGTGCCCAACATGTCTCCTCTCTCAGGGCTAGTTTTGCCACTTGGTTGATCAATTAGCCTCTATGATGATCAGTGTTACATTTCACACATCTGGGCGTCATTCCTTTACTGGTTATGACAAGGGCAAACACTAAATGGGGAAGTTTAATGAGTCAGTTAAAGAAGTGAAAGCACAAACACCTGCATGAGTAAGGCCCTGAAGTGACACCACTGAGCTTAGTTTTCTGTTGCAGATGCTGTTGGTTTTTTGGGTGCAGGGCAGGGGGATGGAAACAGGGTACTGCCTGGTCTGTGAGAGGAAGGCGGAACTCTTGGAACATTCCTTCAAACACCCAGGAGTTGTTGGCAGGAATGTGTTAACTCTAAGTTTCAACTTTCAAAGTGAGGCTTTTTTTTTTTCAACTGAAAGTGAAAGATTCACTTAAGAATGTCTTTTTGTGTGTGTGTGTGCCTTTGTATCCATCTGAGTGCACTAAGTCACACAAAACAGCACAGGGCAAAGGGTTAAGCATGTGATTCGTCAAAATAAAATTAATAACGAGAGAGTCTTCCTCTTAGAAAGTGCCGGAGAAAAAAAAAAAATGTTTGCTGCCAACTTGCCTGTGGTGACAGTAAACATTCCAGAGCCGGGCTGGAGTTTGGACTTGCCATTATCTGCCACAGCTGTGACAACGCCTGTTGGCCGCAGGTTTGTGGCTGGCCACACTGTGTTTACCTGGAAATGAATCTGAAAAGCGGCTGGACTGGGAAGGCACACAACCCAGCTAAATAAAAACCGAGAGTGGTCATTGCAACGAGATGCCGTGTGGGAGGGAGTCCAAAGTTATTGCACTGGCCCCAGTGGGTCAGGGCGCAAACACAGGCGTAAACGCACTAAGGATATCCTCAAATATGCACCTTTTGATATTGAGAGGAATGTTGGCGAGGAATGCCATTCGATATGTTTAATGTTGACTGTATCCAGGGCATTGCAGATTCAATACTTCTCTCTTGTCATGTTAAAGGACCCTATGTTGACCACTGCCCTACATTTATCAAACAAGGTGACAGTTTATCTATCAGACCACAGGAGTAGAGTAGAACGGTGGGATCCCAAGAGATGCACAGATTAGATGACACTAAAGAATATATGTGCACCAAATTAGAGTGTTTAGGAGCTCACATTGTTGCAATATAGAGTTTAAAACAAAAGTGGGTACCACTTTCTGATAGGACACCCTTTATAAAGGGATTATGTTTTAACTAATTACTTGATTAGTGAAAATTATTTGCTGATCCATCTGTTTTATCAGCATTAAAAAGATTAGCATTCAGGTTCCCAGTTTGTCAGAAATCTCTTTGACTAATTAGACAACGCAATTCTACAAAAAGTCTGTAGACAATGTCGATCAAAATCTCTTTATCAATAACGTATCAACATTTATAACTGCAAACTTGATGTCTTATTTGAAAGTGATGAACCCATGAACAAGTATTAATGAATTGCCAACATTGATAAATACATTGTTTTCGAATAGAAAGGGTTAACACATGCCAAATGGCAACCCCAAAAATAATCTATTCACCATTGTTAAATCATTTAGGTGCAACGTATAAGCATTTTAGAAAAGGGCACCTTATTAAAAAGTGGAGCTCACATTCATGCATTATTGAAAACATTTCAAGGTGAAACGGTTTAATTAATAGCATGTATCTGATTTAAAAGTATATTTAAAACTACAGACTGAAATCGGTGATTGACTGAATGAATTAACAAAAAATGGATAGTGGGATATATTTTATGTATTGTATATTCCCCCTTCTCTGACATAGACGTGCTCAGATGCCATAGTTCCTTCTAATGTCTGAACTTTCTAAGCAACGAGGACGGGATGTGTATTAGAGCCAAAAGATTTAATATCACCAAATCAGCACATTGTTATTCATTAGTGGACCAACTGCAGAGTCAATACACATTTAATCACAGACTGAAGGCAATTAAAACAGGAGGGGGGCCAGTAGTGCTATGTTAATTAAAGTGCCAGGCTCCCATGGGAAGCCCTGTGTCTAAATATCACTACAATCAAGCCCGTGCAATAATCCAGGATGAGCTATTGCCGTTCACACTCGGCCGCCATGCTGTCAGATCCACGTCAAGAGTGCAAACCTGGCCTGGTGATTAAAAAGTTGTGTATCAGTAATGGTCTTTCTAATCCTAACAGACTCAAGGCATAACCTATTAGCATCCAATCCATGCTAGTTAAATTAATTGGTCAATCATATCATTCCAGTTTTGCATAGATGTAATGTTGCGAAATAATAATACAGATAATCCAGATCTTCCTTCGATCGCAACAATGCTCAGTGTCTGCAACCATCTCTGACAGAACCTCTTGAGAAAACACACACATTCACATCTCAGCTCTACATCTGAGAGAGGCTTTTGGTCCATTTCCTTTTTCCATCAGTCACTCGGTGAGTGAGGGTCATATCTGCTGCTGTCTTATCTGTATTCCAGGCTGATGGGGAAATTCAAGTTTGGGATTACCTCTGACTGCTGACCCGAACCCATCTCAGACAGCTGGCCAGCCCTGGGCTTTCATTATCCTGCATGCTACACAGCACCGTACAACAAAACACCACACTCTCTTTAGCAGGAACTGGCATATAAAAAAAAAAATGTAATAAAAGCTTTGCCTAAATGTGATGTGTGTTTCGTATGCATGAGGGTAGAAATTAAAAGCTGATTGTGGAGACTATATCGCTGGTCTGCGTTAAAGGAGAACCTGTCTCGTCCCCCTTCTCCCAGGCAGTTGTCTCCTTCCTGTATGGACCGAGGGCCCATCCATATGCAGATGGCTAATTTGTAGTGTTTACAGAGGAGCAAAGAGGGGGCCGAGAGCTCATGAAGAGGGCTGAAAAGAGGCTGCCTACGTGTCACCCCAGGAGCCTGGTGGTAAAGCCTGTCCTACCAGAGCAACAACATAAGTGTTCAATCTGTGTTTGCTTACCCGCGGACACCGATGGCTGAGTCCTGGCCTGGGGCCCGTAAATTGTGCCTTTTTTACAGGCCCTGACAGCTAACAGGCTATTGGGAACAGGGGGCCCAATGACACAGCCACTCAACAGATTAGCACCTCATCAGCCTCCTGCAGCTTCGAACAAATACGGTCCCTGCCTCCTTTAAGACACAATAGGGCCGCCACCGCTAAACAGCCCCCTGCCAAGAGAGCCCCCACCTTCCACCCAGCCACAAAACTTCCTGGTCTGGTCTTTCTCCGGGCCACAGCTGCATCAAGGGGTCCTTCCCCAGTCCCCGAGGCCCACCCCAACCCCAATTGGCAAGATGTGTGTATTTCAGGTGAGCAAATATTGCCACTTGCCTGAGAGTTCAATGGCCAGCCCTTTCAGGGTGGGGTGGGATGGGGTAGGGGGTCGGGGTGGGGGGGCTGGGGGGGGTGTTGTGTATTGCGCTTGCCTGCTTTGCAACAGGGGTACATGTGGCCTCACACAGCAACCGGATCCATAGGATGGGTCAGGGGAATTCTCCAGGCACAGCTGGAGTCAGCAAATCAAACATACCTATATGGCTCATCTGCATTTTCTCAGACTAGGAAACCATTTCTAGCTTTCATCTCCTCTCTCTCCTCAGCTTTTACAACAACAGAACGTCTTGATCTCCCTACCAGCCACCACACACACAGCTTTGACCTTTTTTTCCCCTGCAATACACGGTCTATAACTCTGACTTAAAGACATATCATATCTGGCATAATTGCCTTCACTATCTTTTCATCAGCATACCCTGAAATCCCCTGCAAATGGACACACATAACTTCCACGATTCAGGCCATTAGGTAATAGGTAAACATGCAGGGGGATTGAAAGTTGATCTTGTCAACCACCTGCCATGTTTTTGCACACCTTTGTCTCCTACACACACATGCTTAAGGTAAGAATGCCCTCTGCGGTTGCATTCATTTTTCTCCCGGGTCTTAATGTGGAAAGAACAGATAGGGAAAATACATTGCGTGTGAGATTGTTTTAGAGATTTGAGATAGGAGAGTGTTTCTTGGGACTTGTGCCCTTCATTGAGGACAAAGGGAGCAAAAGTAAAACAGTCTGGCTACTGAGTGGGTTATAGGCAGTTACAGGCCGAGGGCACTGGACTGGTAATATGGGAACAAAGCCAAAGTCTACACGCTGCTCTACAAGCTGGAAATGTGTTTGTAACTTACTGTGCTGTGAGAAACATCTTAGCAATTATACAATTTGCTTCTTTATTCAGCTATTACAGACGATGCAATGTAATAGGATGCTGGATATATAGGATGACAGTTTTATGTCATCAAACCAATCTCCATATTTACTGGTCGTGATTGAGAGACAGCATTGTGAGGATTAAAGGCCACCAGCTGAATGTCACACCAACGAGTTCCTCACAGCTAAAGAGTACAGGCCGGCTTAGGTAAAGGCCACAGGCCCGCGGCTATCTGTGTATTGGGTCGGAAGATGATGTGTCAGTGCCGAGGACCACCTTGATCCCCCCCCCAAACCCCCTCACCCCCCCGGAAGTCAAACAGAAGTGTGGGTAGCCGTGTCCTGGGAGGCCTTCTCTGCCATCACAGTGAAATGGAACTGGCCTAGAAAGCAAACAAGATCTCTTCCCATCTCTCCCCCGCCCCCCAAGCCCGGACCAACCTTGTCTGGTTGATGGGTTTTTCTGTTGTGCTGTTTGTTTGCTTGTTTGGTCTGGAGCCCATGGATACTCAGCATGGAGTGGAGGGGAGAACCGGAGGAATGGAGGACATAGGGAGAGGTGGAGAAGTGGAGGAGGGGGGCGAGGATGCGTGACACACAGACCTCCCCTTAAGGTGACGAGAGACCTGCCGAGAAGCTACCGGGCAAAGCTGCTCGACAAATACACACAGACCCCAGGATCAGGACAGCGAGGACATATCGCTGTCTCTGATCCTCCGACAGATGTTATTTCTGACACGCATCAGACAGCACCCTCTTGAGTCGTGTAAAGATTGAAATGAAGTAGATTTCTATGGCTGTAATGTGAGAAAAACTCCAGTGAAAAGCTAGTTGCACAGGCCATTTCTAAATGTCATCGACAACAGTGCACATACCTGATGCTCTGTATGTAAAAAAATAAAATAATATCTATAATTATCTATCTTAAGATATACACACACACACACACACACTGTTTCAGAGATTTCCCACAAAGACTGTGACTATCCTATTACAATTGCACTGGATTCACCTACAGTGAGTGACACCCTCTGGCAGCAAAGAGAACTGCTTTTTCAGTAGAAACAGACCAAGGGCAGTGATTCTCCACAGGCCTTGACCCCATGGGACATTATGTATACAACAAACATGGGTCCCTATATCCCTTATTCGTTTTATTTCTGTTAATGTTCATTCTATCAACTATAAATGCCCCCTATTGCAGAGCCCGAATAATTTCCATGTCATTATATTCATAATATTTCAAAGATCACGCAGACATATACAACATACTCTTGTTGGAATATAAATTATTTTCTGATATGGTTTGCATATGGTTTGCATGTACCTTGTTGAAATTCTTTAAAATGATTCTACTCTTCTACTAAGACTTTCCCTTTCCACATCACAGTTGCATACTGGACCACGATTGGCTGCCAAATTGGTTTTGATGTCACAAATTCATGCCCGTCTTCAAAGAGAGATTTAAGATGAGCACAGAGCAACTTCCTCTCTGTGAGCAGATGAGTGTGAAAACAGCCTGCTGGTGTCGGCATGTACATCTCTCTGCAGGCTGAAGGTCATCCTAACAAACATCCATTAAAGTTACCATTAGCAAAACACTTTTTTGGTTCAGTGGGGGACTTTAAAAATGGCTTAAAGTGAAGAATTGCTTCAGCATTAAGGTCTTAGTTAAAGGTGGTGTTGTACTGGACTACATTACATATGATTCCTACATGATTCACATACATAAGGGGGGGAGAATATTAGAAATATTTCTCAATAAAATAACATTATGAAAAAAAGACTTTATGGCAAGACAAATGTATTAGATTGCTTTAGATTGTGCAGGTGTACCTAATGAAGTGGACACCAAGTGTATATCTACTTAGCATGAACCTTTTTAAATTAACGTGTTAAAAAAGGCATGGGTTACTGAAACCTTTACATCTCAGTCCAGCCAGAGGAGGGAGACATTGCACTTTTTTCCCCACGCATTTTTGCTCCATCTCATTTTCTCTAGTTCACTTTAGCTTCACTTCTTTCCACCAGGAATCCTTACTATATAACTGAAACAAGCTACACTAAAATATGTGGTATGTTAAGGGGATTAGTTGGGATTTTCTTTGTTCACCGCTGAATGTGGACCAACTCAGTGAACTCAAACAGTGCTGTTGTATTTGTGCCTTTCAGTCTATAAATGTCTCCCACACAGAGGTTAATGGGGTCATCTGGCCTGCAAAGAGGACCCACATCTTGAAAACATCCAGATGCAGGAGAGCAGTATCATTTAGAGAGAGAAAAAAAAGAGTATCTTAAACCTCTCATCAGTGGCTATCAGATGATAGCATTGCAATAATGCTAGCCATGATTGCTAACAGTGGTCAGCCGGTATCTACAGTAAATGCAGTGGAGATATTGGAGGAGGAATCAGGGTAAGCACACTTCAAAGATTTTGGTAAACCAACGACAGCTGTCTATTCTCAATAGCTTACAGTGAACTGTACCTTCAAACAATAGTCCCATTCTGAAGTGCAGTCCGGGAATAAGACAATTTATTCATACTGCTAGAGCTGGGCACACGTTTGATACTGGAAGTGACTCCACGATAGCGATTTCAAAGCCTTCCACAAACCCCCACTTCACCACCACCCTCTTTAACGATGTCATTACTCCCTTGTGGTGAGCGACTGCCTCGGCAAAACTGCCCGGTGTGGTGCAACAATCACATCCAGCTGCTGAGAATAGGATCTGACATGTGAAACCACCACAAACACACACACACACACACACACACATACACACACACACACTCGCAATCACACACACATATTGTGATGCAACATGCACAAAGCTATAAGCCAGTGCTGCTTATGAATGCATGCACACTGAGGCACTGAAACACAAAATCTACTATTAAAGTCAGGGGCGTGAACAGAAAGACATTTAGAGTTTGAAGAAAAGTTTTTTCATTCTCATTTGAGAAGTTGGTTGTTTTTCTTTTTATTCCATTGGTATGTACTGAAATATACAAAACACTGACACCTGCCAATCCAGCGGCAACAAAGAGGACAGGAAGGGGACAACAGGAAACAGGAACGTACTCCTAAAACACACCAACAGAGCAAACAACAAAACTGCAGTACAATAAACTCCCATGTGGACAAAATTGTAATAGTTTCTACTGTGTCCACTGTCTAGACAAAAAGGGCTGTTAAAGCGGTCCAGACAACATCATAAACAAGGTAACACACCAATATTTTGTTCTATGTAAAACCTCGGTTTGCCGCCTCCGGCAATGCAACACTTCAGATACCGAAATCAGAAAAACACATATTCCAGAATTGGAGTGCTTAAAAAGTCACATTCAAGAATACTGTGAAAGTACAGAAAAAGATGCACAGAAACATGATGCTCTAACATAGAGTCCATGCCGCTTTTGCCTCACGTTGAACAGAAAAAAAAATGGCTCCATTATTGCATTTAATAACTATTCAGTGACTCAAGAAATTAATATTCATTGTAAATTTAGAAACGGTTTGGAAACACTGAAACAAAATGAATATCTTTGGTCACGGTCTGTTGGTCCTTGTCTCCAGGGGAAAGTTGATCAAACTCGCACACTATTAGCTGCCACTAACAGATCATACTCTAACGAGGAGTTGGTTGAAAATACCTGTCGAGGTTTCTAATAATAAATGGTGACAAAGCAGCCAATACCGAATATGAGTTGCATCAACTTTCTGCCGATTATCTCCGATTAAAACCTGGCACCTTGACTGGACACTTAAACACTGTTTGCTCTCTGTAGCAGCGAATAGTGTTTCTATTCAATTGCTATGTTCAATGGTATTATAGTGCAAAAATCTACCACATTTAGGAAATACATTTTTATTTTTTAAACATAGAAATATATGTGATAGTTCCAGTTCTATGCCAAAGGACAGCCTCACAAACAGGTGGGATATGAGAACAAAACACATGCGTTTTAAATTCTCAGACTGTAAATCCCTTGTGAAAAGTGCCCTTTACTCCTGGGGTAAGCTCTCAATCCTATCTCACATAAAGGACAGAGTCATATTATTACTCAGAGTTATCCAAAATTGTGAGTACAATAACTAAACTATTAGGCTCACCTTGTTTTGGTTTGTGATTGTTTTTAACAATGAACCAAACTTGAGTAAATCCTTGGAATGTTTTGATATCGTGCAAAAAGAAGATGAACACTCATCTCTCCTGACAGTTTCTCAATGCGTTTCTGCGGCGCGCATCTCCACCTGCCTACTGCTTGCAGCAGTGCATCATGCTACAAATTCTGTCGGGTTTTTCCCACTTTAAAGCCTCCGGAGAGTGGGTCTCCACCTGATCGGCTTCTCTCTGTTTCCACAACAAACAGTTCTGGGGGGTAAATCCGCCGCTCCCAAAGTCTCCCTGTGAAACTTCATGTCCTTTTTTTTAATACATGTGGTGTAGTAAGTCCCCGGCTGTGCCCCTAGGGGTCCTCTTCCATGTCGTCCAGGTTGGGAGCCATGATAAAGTGTTTTGGGTAAACGAGACTGTGCTCGTCTGCGTACTCCTCCCAGCGTGCGTCATCGCTCTCGTGGGTGATGTAGCGCTCGCCTCGCCGCGTCTCAAACTCCCTGAGGTCCAGCCATGTCTGATAGTCCTGAGGAAAGGAGACATGCACTTTTAAATGAGTCCAGGATGGCGCTCCTTAGTGAGGAGGTGTTCCTGACATAAAGTGATTGAATTACTTTGAACTCGAGGCTTTTATGCTTTCATTTTAATTTGTAGGCTTTTAGCAGTCATCAATTTAGCAATGCCATCAATTTGAATGTGAGTTGTATTACTCATGTTCTTGGGCAGTTTCTCTGACAATTCAAATGGTTTGAGTGTGTATGTCCACAGGTTTATACAACATCTGTAATGTAATGTAAATTAACGGATAGTGTGTGTCAGTGTTCCAGTGATATAAGAACTGCGTTGCATATTCTGAGTCTCAGTCATTTCAAAACATGGGGTCCACTCAGGTGCTTTTTGGGTGCACTCGAACCTGACAAAACATTTTGTGTACACTCGAGTGGATGGGGGCCTATATACAATAGTACGTTTTCAAATGGAAAGCATTTGTTTATGATCTCTTTTTAAAGATCTTTTCAGTATTTGCAGAATAGTAATTCTCACCCATAAAGCAGGCCACTACTATGGCAACCTGAATGCAGACGCCTCAGTGAAACGAATCAATCGTCCTCATGTTCTATGATCGTGTGCCAGCTAGTGAGCCTTTTGGCAAGTGCAGACCAGTTTTTACTGCTGATGTGTTGTATTCAAATGATATGACGCGTCCTTGGTTGGAAGCAGGAAGTATAATGTTGCCATGGAGTCAGTGAATTGATTATGTTTTTCTTTATTATTAAGTCTATATTTATTTACATTATGGCAAATTTGCACCATTGAAAGTCATGCGGGATTAGCCATTAGGAGTTCCTGTTTGCTGTTTGCAATATCTTCGGGAAGTGTAAGTTATGCTGAATCAAACAGTAGGAGTATTATGTCTGTGTGTTCAGATTTGACTGAGTTATGACTGAGAAAAAGATCTGAGTTAAAAGGTTAAAGAAAGTAAGCTAATAGGTCACCTGTAACCAGGGATGGCTGAGACACTTGTCAACGCTGTACCTCTTCCTCATCTTGACTTGGAGAAGATTGTTGATCAGATCTGTGGCTGTGAAGGAAATGGAAAATGAGCAGACTGTATCTGTAAAGTGAACTTAAAAGATCATTCATCTCATACCAACAGCCCACTTAAGGATGTGACTTTCAAAGGGGCAGACTCTAAGCCGTTCACAGCAAAAGATGAAGCTCAGCAGGAACAGGGGTTACTAAAGCTGGTTTACTAAAACATCAGCACCAGCGCCCTCAGTTGTTTGAACTTGTCATATCTTTCAGACTGTATGTGGCGGGGGGAAGCTGCAGCTTGGGCAGCTGGGGAAGGTTTGAGAGTGACTCACCTCGACCGCAGACAAAGAAAAGTTAGAGCAAAGTTCACCAGACCCAGACGTGTAGGTGGGGAGGACAGACCTGAGGCTACATGTCTTGAGTATCACTTTGACATTAAACTACAGGTTTAACCACGCCACCAAGCACTTACAAAGATGAAGGATATACAAGCCAACCGCCAGATTATATCACACTTGGGTGAATTCCAGCCAGAAGGGGAATGGAACAACAGCCAAATTGTTTTAGGTCTTCTTACCCTCCGCGGAGATGTCCTTCCAGGGCGTAGGGGGGTACATGAAGGCAGCATTCTGGATCTGGTCGTTAATGTCCTCGTCCTCATTAAAAGGGAAAGTCCCGCTCAAGCTGACGTACACAATGACTCCCACTGACCACATGTCTAAGGAGCGGTTGTAGCCTTTACTGCGCAGCACCTCTGGAGCCAGGTATGCCGGGGTGCCAACCACCGAGCGCCGGAACGACTTCTCGCCGATGATGCGGGCAAAGCCAAAGTCACACAGCTTTACCTGTGAGAAGACGGAGTAATATGGTCAATGCATCCACACACACATGCGCCTGCATCGATACATATATACAGTATGTCTTTTTTTTTCACCTGAGGAAAAGGCTCTGCGGAGGCCAGTAGTACATTCTCAGGCTTCAAGTCACAGTGAACAATATTTTTGAAGTGCAGATGTCTCAAGGCCACCAGGATCTGTAGCGAGAGAAATTAAAAAAAAGCACAGACTTAACTAAAAGAATAAAATAAAATCCAGATGACAATGATATAAACTCCAGCATCTAAATATTTTAATGCATGAAGTGTCTGGTATAAACAGGATAATGTTTGTATACTCTAAGCAGTAAAATCTATGATGCAGCCATATGGAAAAATAACAGCAGTATAAGCATGCAAATGCCCCTTAAATACTTCCATCCTGACCAATACCTTCACATAACGACACATGATCTCATCTCATCATCCCATCTATATTCACAAGGCCTGGCGTAAGCGAGCGCTGCACGCATGGCTGCCTATGGCCCTGTACCAAAAGCCACAGAGTGCCTGGCTCCCCTATCCTGACCCTGACTTTGACAGAAGTCCTCCCGGCCACATCACAGCCGGGCCCGCCGCAGCTAATGGGGCTGTCGTTGATGGCCCCGCTTCTGTTTGGGGGCCGTGATCCGGGGAGGCCCAGGGGCCTGCTGCTCTTCTAATCAGGCCACAAAGCCACCAGCACACTGCAGGCTGTAATCCACGGCCAGGGATGGGGCCGTGATGCCATGCAGGCCAGTCGCGTAAACAATTCCCCCCAATCAGCTCACCACAAGAATAAACAGGCCCTGGAGCTGCAGCAGACACTCAGTGGGCTAACACCCAACAAAAAAAAGAAAGAAGGGAGGACAGAGACAGAGGGAAAGAAAGCTTTGATACAAAATAAAACACAAAAAATGCTAGCAAGAACTTTAGTATGGAAAGGCAATGACACGCTGTATGTCTCACTGATTATCAGTTCATTTGAGATCAGCTGCTTTCTGAGAGAATATAGTCATATTAGGCTTTTGAAGCCTTCCAGTTAAAGTCAGCCTGAGAGTGCTGGAATCTTAATCTTCAAGACTTGAGTGGGGGAAAAAACAAAACAGGAAGAGATGGAGCAAAAGGGTGAGAAGCGGGCTTCTGCAACACGGACCTGTGTGACTAGGAACTTGGTGACGCGTTCAGGCAGTTTGCTCTTCTCGCTGGACAGAATCATCTCCAGCATGTCGCCGTGCAGCTTCTCCATGACGACGAACACCCGCTCCGGCGTCTCAAACATGCACTCCAGGTTGACGATACCTGGGTGATGCAGATTCTGAAGAGAAGCACAGAAGACATTGAGCCATCACTGATTCAGAAATAGTGAGGTTACAACTTGTGTCATGTTAAGTATTATCTAGTCACATGTAGTGTATATGGAAAGGAACATGCTAGACTTTGATTTAATTGATAGATTATTGTCATTACCTGTAATATGGCCACCTCATTCCTTAGCTGGCTCTCCTGCTTGGTAGGAAATCTCATCTTGTCAATAACTTTGATGGCCACATCCCTGCCACTCTTTCTGTGTTTGCCTAAGATATTAACGGGACATGGTATAATTAATAACTTTAAACAAATGCGATACAATTCACAGTAGAGCTATATTATATCAAATGTAAGTTGCAATGGTACCATATCAAAAGCAAAACATACCTCCATACACGATGCCAAACTGGCCAGATCCCAGCACTTCATCAGAGAATATTTGGTACACCGAAGCGATATCCTATACAGGGATAATTTGCATTGTTACTGCTGTGTTTTTCTTTGAGTTTTTTCCATGCTGAATTATGGTTACATCAACAAAAGCCCGTAAAAAATATTTTGCTCTTCCAAAATGTTTTCTGGTATTGCCAAATATTTCACTTTTACTGAATGCAGAAGTGAAACCGAGATGAAAATCCCTTTACCAAAGATATGGGTCAGCAGTTTCCCAATTTGTGCAGCATAAAAGCTTCCACTGACAGTTTTGGTAAAGAAACAGTAGGACTCAATTTCAGATTTTACCACAACAGATACTTTAATAGCACATGAATGCATGCATGGGCAGGCTGTCCTGGGAAATTATACAACAGCTTCTCCCAGAGAATGGAAGCCCCACTCACCACATTCTCCTGGATCTGGCAGTTGGACACAGATATGCTGATGGACAGCTCTTCTGGAGAAAAAAACACATTATGTTTCCACATTCAACAACTAAAAAAACGTCACTTTACCAAAGTATAAGCAGGAGTCGTTAATTGTAGTCCGAGACGCATTGCTCAAATACTAGTTTTTTGTTTTTTTCCATAACTTTCAAGCTTATCGCAGCTGCATGCAATAAGTCACAGCCCCACATAATGGAGCATTTTATTACACAATAAATTGGCAATAAAATTGATCTGGGAAGCTATGTGTGACTGAATGGTGCAAGTATGCGATGCATTTCAGAACTGGGAATTTAGGCAGCCGCAGTGGCTAATTCCGCATACTGGTCAATACAAAAAACCTGAGATAAAAGCCAGTAGAAAACACAATGCTGTGATTATTTAGCTAATGCTAAAGTTTTGATTTGTAATGAGAAACCACATAAATTACACCAATATTTATACAATTACTTAATGAATATAAATCTATGGACAACGACTGACTACTGTGAGGGAGGCTGTGTCACGTCAGTTCCTTTGTCACTATACTGTCATCTCCAAACGGTGGTTGCTTCACAGCCTTATTTCCTTTAGCCAATAGAAACTAACACAGGGGTTTCCCTGCCTAGCAAAAGCTAATGCTGGCTACCTAAGTGTTTTTTTAACATTTTAACCAAGGTGGTGCAAAGGGGGCGCTACTTTGTAATTGAGCAAACCTTAAACTTATTATCAAGAGACTTTTCATTTGTTGTAGCCCCGGGCCCTAAGTAACCTACTAGTCTCGAATTAAGTGAGGAAAAACCCTCTCACTGATGACTTGTAATATACCAGTCATCACTGACAGGGGAAACAAGGCACGTAGTCACAAAATGACAACATTCCTCACTGATGTGTATTACAAACGATGCTATACATCTGTCTTAATCTCAGAGTTTAGATGAGTTTTGCATGCCAAAAGATTAGGTTTGGCTCTTGGCATCTCATTAGGGACAATGAAACATCCTAAAAAGGCATTTTTTCAAGGGATGTTTAGTTCTTTGAAATCCTCTTTCGGCACATGACATTCCAATGGCTTATTTAATATGATTGGCCATCTAAATTCCTAAAAAAATATCACCTGTTAGATAAAACAAATATGCACTAATATAGCTCTAATTCAAGTTGTTTTATTATTTATTCCAGAAAAACAATGTTTTTAGCACAAGAGAGCTGTCGTCTTCTACTCACTATGATCTTTGCCCTGGCCAGCAGGACTGGCCACACTGGGCTGAGGGGTGACGGGCATCAGGGCCTGTCTGATGGCCTTCTCCCAGCCCTGAGCCACATCCATGCCGACTCCTGAGGCGGCCAGAGCGGGGCTGTGGTAGTGACTGCAGTTGTTCTCCCCTACGTAGTAGACCATGGTGGCTGTGATGATCTCAAAGCAGTGTGGGTTGCTGCCCTGGGCCAGATTACTGTAGTCTCTGCACTGTTCCACCTGGAGGATCTCGGACAGAGGGATTTCCTGTGGGAGGGGTGAGGGACAGAGATTACAGCTATTCACAAAAACAAACAGAATTTCTCAAATATATAAGATCAAGAATATTTTCATCAAGTGAGAGCTTAATTATCTTTCTCTTTTCTTCATTTAGTCCACTGATTGTTGCCTGCACAGTAACCAACAACTAAAACACCTGAGGCATGAACAATTTATTGGTGAAGGAAACAACAACACTCCTCAACCAGACAAAACAGCGTCAAAGAGCCCAACAGCAGATGCCCAACCACATTTCTACATGAGTACCAACATGTATTATATAAGTCATATTACATTTTGAAGGAGATATAAGAAACAGGAGGAAAAAATAAAAATAACCTCATTGGATAATTATAAAAATACAAATGTTTAAATGTTTGAAAAACTCATCAATAAAAACAATCTACAGAAAATAAATAAATAAATAAATAATACAAAAAATATTATAATAGCAGAACAATTCAAAATAATGTAATGCACCACCTAAACAATAACATAAAAAGAAACAACAATACAGGCAGTAACACTCACACACTCCAAAAGTCTCCACACTCGTTTGTTGTAATCACACACAGTGTTGACTATATAGTCCCAGCTCTAACTTTCTCCTTTACTTCTTCTCTCTCTTATGAGCACATACAGAGAGGACAGTTTAGCACCCTCTTCCCCTTTCCAACTCTCTGTCAAATCAAAGAGAGGAGGGAGGATCGAAAATTAAAAAACACAGAGAGGCTCCAGCCAATGGGGGCTCATAGAGGCACACGCTGTCCCCTCCGCGTGGCTCACCACAGAGTATCAGATGAAGTGCTTGTGGTTAGCGGGGCCGGGTCACGTGAGCGGGCTCTGCGGCGGGCATAAGTGCTCCGGTTCCCTGATTACAAGGCAGGGCCAGCCAGAGGCCCCATCTGAGCACGAGCCGCTGGCGCTACCGCTCGCCACTGAGACGAAAGACACGGCAACTACCGGTCCTCCACAGAATAGAGAGTGGGTGGGTCGGGGTATGTGTGTGTGTGTGTGTGTGTGTGTGAGGGGTGGGGGTGAAGGTGGGGGCGTGTAAGTGGTTGGGTGTGTGTGTGTGTGTGTCTGTGTGTGTAAGTGAGTGGGTGCAACGTTTGAGTACGACAGGACTCAATCTGGCAGAGACAGAGAGAAGCCCCCTCACCCCATGAAAGGTTCTTCAGAGAAAGCCACAAGTACAGGGGTCTCATCTTCAAACGAGGAGCCGTTATGGCTTCCAAATGGAGAAAATGGCTGCCATGCCTGCCAAGCAAGCCACCACGCGACCGCCACACTAATCAGAATGGAGGTATAAAGAAAAAGAGGAGAGGGGCGAACAGTGGCCACACACTGATGAGCAGCAGGCAAGAAACTTCAGAGAAACGAGAAGGACGGACGGTTTTCCCGGACGCACACCGAGCATATGGAGAATCTGTGGTTTTGGAGAAGAACCCCCCTGAGAGAACCTTTTTCTACTGTACGCGCAGGAAATCATCTCACATTATCTATCATTGGATAAATATCTGCTACTCCGAAGCAACAGCCATGGGACAAAGACCAAACTTTTGGAGCATGAAAAGAAGGCCTTCACAGCTCGCCTTCCAATTCGCCTCCTGAAGGTCTTAAACGTAGCTGAGTGCCAAGTTGATAATAAAGAACCACATAAAGCTGCCAGTGAACACACCCTGAGGAATCGGTCCCTGCTGAGGTTTTCCTCTCCGAGGCTTTAGTGGCAGGGGATGCAGGGTGTGACAGAATAATTGGGAGATGAGGGTGAGGGAATCAAGATATATATTTTTCTGACTTTTTAACACAACCAGCATAAAAAAGGGAGGTAGTAAGAAAGACGACTTTAGAAACAGCTGCGCATAAAACCACCTGTTTGACACACACACACACACACACTCACACTCAGAAGTGAACATGCTGACTCTCGCACCGGAAACTCTGCAGCATCCTACACTTCATCCCACTGCAGCATAAGTCTGACCACAGCTCGAGGAGGTGTCAAAGTCTCAAGACACACAAAGTGACATGAACAATAAAATGATTTTGACACAACCACCGAGACACATGTGGAAGTCTTTACCTTGCAGGCTCCCTCCCCGAGTCCTCAGTGTGTAATTACTGTGCTATTAAGCCCCTGCGGCTGTGTAATGACTGACTCCAGTGCTGGCACTGAGCGGGGAAGTGTCACACACTCTCCGCGACTGATTTTACATATCGAAGTTACAATGTTTCACTCACATCCATCACTTACTTGGGAATGAAAGACTTTGAATTTAAAACTCCTTCTCAGGTTTCTAAGAATTTACCGACGTTATAGAATAATCATGCATTACAATTCTTCTTTAAATCCACTTCTTTTTTTACTTGGGGATCCCTATGGTCAAAAGTATCATCAAAACCCCTTCAAATGTCCCATCTGATCTGATCTGACATGATCTGACTATAGCTAAAGATAGCGACTGCTGGGGACTTGATCCTTTCACTTCATGCAGGGAAGAGACCAGGCTGCAGGGTGAAAAACCACAAGGGGAATTTCAGCGGGCCGAACTGACCTCTGGGTAGTTCACAGTTGCAACACGACAGCCATCAAGCTGAGTCACACAGCTACCACTAGTTAGACTGTATTTACATACCTCTCATGAGTGTGACAGATATGAAAATGGATCACTCCTAATGACTTCAACATCTCCACGTTTGAATCAGAAGAAAGTAGCGCCTTGGTAAATGCACGATACTATGGAGCTATAATTCCTTGAATCCATCTGCATTTGGCTGCTCCATTTTCTGACAGTTTAATATATGCTTCTGTGCGTTTGATGTGGAGGACAAGGACATGAGTTTCCAAAAGATGATAGCTTTATGCTTACTTTGTAGAACTTGGCTCCGGTGTCGTTCTGGAAGAGACTCAGACTCTTGCTGTCCAGCCTCCAGTAATGTCTCTTCCGCTGTTCAAGGGGGAAAACGAACACAAAGTCAGTCCAAACAACAACAAGCACATCACCCACCGATGTTACAGTGCTTTAGAATTTAGTTTCATGAGGAAAATACCTTCTGTGCTGAATTCAACACATGTGAACAGCTTTGGAGAAGGAGTTTTCCCCAGCATACAGGCTAAGCACAGCCTATTTTTCAGACTGGGCTCCTTGGTTATCAGTCTTACCAGGTTGTCCCTGCTCGAATAATGAACCATCCAGCCCTCCTTCACCACAGTGGAGCTCCGCCTCTTGGTGTGTTTGATGGACTGGACCACCCGCATCAGAGGGATGTTGCTGCTGGTGGAAGGGCTAGACACACAAAAAATCAAGATTTCATGAATCAATATGACAATTACTTCTACTTGACCATGAAACCTCTTATATTTATTCTTCTAACCACCCAACGTCTGGTAGGTCAGGAAGTGATGCATTTTATGTTTGCAGCAGGGGCAACACTACTGGAAACATAAAACTCACGCTGCTGGTGTAGAATAAACATAGGAATTGGGCAGTTAGACCTGGTGATTTAAAACATAGCCGCAAAGTCCCCGGTTTGAATCAGGCTGCTGACCTTTGTTTGCTTTTTGTTACCTTTGTTTGCTGTCATGTCCTCCCTTTCTCCCTCTTGTTTCCTGTCCCTTTTTACTGTACCAGCCATAATGTTTGTCTCAGAATAGAGTAGCAGAAATTAAAATAATAACCTCTACTCAAAACCAACGTCTGCATACCTAATAGTCTTGATGGGCTCTTCGTCCTTCTCTCTATCCAATAAGGGAGAATCCATGTCGAACATCCTCTCATCTGGGGTGGAGGGTTCCTCTGGGTCGTCCAGTCCTCTGCCGCCGTCCAGATCACCACTGTCCACCTCCATGTTATCCATGGTAGTGTCGGAGTCTGGGCCAGGGCTGGCGGGCTCTGCACATCAAATATGCAAATATTTCAAAGTGCAAATATCGTAGACATACCACTGTGACTGTGAACTTGGGTGTAGAACTTACCTCCATTGAAGTCCACCTCCCCCAAACAGTCCCGAGGTACCTTTGAAGCACATCGCTTATGGCAGTTGAATCTGCAATCTGGCAGATGGAATAAGAAGAAAAAAAAGAAGATAAGTATGGCAAAGCATCGCCGACACTTTCTAAAATTAAACCACTCGTAAAAAGTCCTACCTTTACACTGCATGCCCTGGCGAAAGAGACCCTTGAGCAGACGCTTGCAGTACTGGCAGATAGTGGGGCGAGTGTAGGTGTGAATGGCGAAGGTGTGCGGCACCTTGACCCGTCCCAGCACCATCTTCTCCATCCAGATAGGCCTGCCGCTCCAGGACAGGATCCTCTTCCCCGCCTCCTGATGAGCCCTCTGCTGCAGGGGTTGGAAAGATGGAAAGAAAAGAGAAGATGGAGGGACATTAGGAAGAATTAAAAACCATATGCAGGAAGGAAGTGAAGGGGAAAATAAAGGAACAACAGCCTCAAAGGGAGTATTTGAGTGATAGGGAAAGACAGAGTGAATAATAGCATGGCAGTAGAAGAAGAGAAAGAAATCAGTGGAAAAGGGAAAAAAGAGATCTGTCATAATGAGTTAGCATGACTTTGCATAGTTAACACGATCCCAGTGGTCAAAAAACGTTTTTTAGATTCGTCAGGTTTTACCACATATGAGCATTTAATTCCAATTTTTTCGGAATTAATCAAGCTAGAAGATCCTGGCAGAAATAGGAAGGAAGCATAAACGTTGACTTTTAATATCATCGGCATAATTACATTTCCTGATGATCTTTTCGTGGGGACACAGACAAGAGGGGAATATTCCAGTGCGGGATACAGCAAAAAACTGTTTCATAAGAAGGATCTCTCCACTGAGCTCAATTCAATTTTCTGCATCAGTGGTATTCGACAACAGGGCCCAGGAGATTCTCCCATGGCAGAGAGCCAAATTTGATAAGTGTAGACACGTTGAACAGTTGAGACAAAGCTTGTGAGCAGTGTGCGGATTGACTGCCTCACATTCTTGGCCAGCTCACCTGGCTCCCCGTCTGATTTATGATGATGTCTAAACTCCAGCCAGCTAATTTTATGTGTGAGGATGATACAATCACTACCCATTGTTCCCGCTTCATTCAGAGAACAAGCAGATACTGATGTCTTTCCAACTTTTCACAATGCTCTCTTTCTATCCATTTCTGTCCAAGCACATGTATTTATGCAAACCGCCAATCAGAACTCACCTCGTCGAGGACGACCACGGCATTCTCCGCAGGTGGCGGTCGGGGGACGGAGAGGCAGGGTCCGGGCAGTGAGACATTGGACAGTCGCCTCTTCCTCACACCAGTACAGTTATTTGGGATCTTAAAGGCGCAGCGCTTGTGGTAGTTTAGCCCACATCCTAAGAACGTGAAAACACAAAGGACATCAGTCACAAACACTAGGGTAGTGTAGATGCTACAGATTACAGCACAACGACCTGCGAGGTGAAAAAGCATTGAGCATATTTTTGTTCTGCAAATCGGCCACACGACGGCACCACTGGTGGCTTGAAAGGAGAATCTTCTTCACAGTGTCACTGGTAAATAAATCAACCACTTCATTTTAAGTTTTAATTCACAGTCAGTGGGGACTTCAAAGGCAGCCTAATGATGCAAAAATGAAAGAGTATCAGTCAAATCTGATCCAACTAGTATCAGTCAAATCTGATCCAACTAGCATACTTCCACTGGGATATGAAAGCATTTCACTGGCTACAGTGCCAAATATTTCTTATTTTCTTGTGTATCTCCCTGATGCATCATTGAGGTCAGAGATGTGGTGTGTTTGTGTGTGTGGATATAGTAGGAAAGAGGATGCATTTGCTCCCGACAGCAGAAGGTCTTCGAGTTGACAATGTGACAATGACACAGCGGGGTTCTGCAGAACTCCACAAGGTGTTTTTGTGTGCGTATGTCTAACCTTCACATTTAAGCCCCTGGCGGACGAGACCCCATAGCATCTCCCCGCAGTAATCGCAGAAGGTGGGGGCCTTGTAGGAGTGGACGTAAAGGGCATGGGGTCGGATCTGGAAGTCTTCAACTGTGGCTTGAGCTAGAAACAATACACAAGTGGGAGAACTAAAAGTTGGCCAAAGCAAAACAAATCTGGAAAACAGTTTGTTACAAAAAAAAAACAAAAACAAAAAACAGAGGAAGGGAAAAGAAAAAAAATGATGACAAAAAATGACAAATAAATCAAAAGGACAAGAAGAGAGCAGCCATTTATCAAATGTATTTCACACAGATTTTAATATAAAACCAATATCCAAGACAATAATAAGTCTCACTTGATGTGTGTATATGAATGAGAAAAGTAATCTAATAGAACTGAGATTCTCTCTGAAGTGCTCCAACACAAACAAATAAAAGTGCTATGTCTACACTGCTGCAACAGAGGGCGCCACATCTGCAAATACACTATTTCAATGTCATAACTTTATGTATGAAAGTGGTTCGGGAAAATGCAGACTGATCCTGTTATAATCAGTCCATCTTTGTTATTAAAAACACAATATCAGAACCGACAGAGCTGAGGATGCGTCCCAACGCCTGTCTCTCTCCTATTTTTCCTTCATGTCTGCGTTGTTTTGTGTCAAACACACACACTGAACTCATTGTTGGAAGCAAGCGTTGGTTAGTCATGGCTGTGAATCATCAAAGATGTGAGGATGCGTAAGATATGGAGGAGACTGCCGCCCAAACCTGTGTGTGCAACTGAAGCTACAGAGCTTGCATTAGCAACATGCTGCTCGCTGTTCCTGTGCAATCATTAATGCGTCCCCAGTGACCAAATAGGGAACGGTTAATCTTTATACCTGGGTTAAACAGCAATACCAGTGCGTGGCAATAGTGATGCAATAGTGATGTCATAATGTGTGTGTGTGTGTGTTAATTTCCTTTGAGGTGACTCAACCAAACACATTTGCTTTTGGACAACTGAGGACATTCTCAGCTGTTGTGACTGTAATGAGATGCAGACTTGAAAAACAAATATGACATGTGGCCAGTAAAAACAAATTTGGAAAGATTTGGAGCAGAAAAAAAAAACCTTTAGATGTCATAGCAATCCTCACTAGCGATAAAAAGCCGGGTCACACTGATTAATCTGATCCGTTAGCTTGATAAAGCAACATTTCTAAAGGCAGGACAGGTCACAGGTCAACTCTAGGGTCAACCCAAATAACAAACCGTATCTTAATTTTCGAACCACTTCCTGAGGCCGCTGCTAATAAATCATCTGAGATATTCATATTTATGCACACCATAAACACAGGCATCCATTTCAGAGAAATATGATGGCCGACGGGGAATTTTTGCAGTTTGGGTTTGATTTGAGAGAGAAGAAAGAACTCCGGCAGGTCACATGTCATTAGGCGAACACAGCTCCCTGGCAGAGGCAGATGAAAGGCGGCATTCATGAGCTTTTTCACACACGTCTGCAAAACAACTGGCCGCTTCTTAGCAGTCGCAGCGTTATGTAATGCTCGTCATGCTAATTAGCATCAAACAACACCAAACATAAACTCGACACGTTGTTTTTCGCAGCGCTTCTCACGGAACGGAGAGGCTTACATGAATGCACTATCTGTTTGCTTTGAGGCACGTAGTGTTCGTTCGGAGGCCGCAAGTTTCCATCCGACAAAAACAAGTTTGCCGTATTTATGACAAACAGAAGGTATTGTAAAATATCAATTTCCCACTGCCGGCAGCGGTGAAGAAGGAGCTTGTGTGGGTGAGAGTTTAAGGGAGGGAAAAAGAGAACAAAGGGACAATCGGTCAGGGCCAAACCTCAAACTTCATGGGCCGAGATGGCCTGCGCAGTGTCCGCTGTGTCCAGGGCCGGCCCGCACATCAGAGCGTGTTTACAGTCTGCGTGTCTACTACAATCACTTACTGCAGGGAAAACAAACCCTCTGCTTTGAGCCCACAGCCAAGAAAAAGCCACTTCGGCCTCCCTCTCGCAGCGAGAGAGATATTCAGACTGTCTCTCTCCCACGGCCGCGGAATCCGACAACAGGTTGGTTCAGGGAAACTGAACGGAAGATGACAGGAGACAAATTGCGGGGCGGAAAAAAAAGAGCCTCATATTGTTTTCTGAACCGAATGAGGGTCTTGGGAACGTGGATCTCCCACCTTGTGCTTCTCAAACAAAGATGTCTGACACGCAAAGCCCCTCCCGGGAAGAAGGCCAAGTTTATTTGTGTTAAACGAAATAAGAAATAAAAGAACTGCTTGTGCCATGTCATGTGTAGCAAATCTGGGAACCGACTCGTTTGAGACGGTTTTCATCAGGTATATCTCAGGCTATAAACTGTCATGCTCCACTGCTGGGGCTTACACACCTGCAGATGGATTTGTTGAGGTAGGAGGGATTAGAATGAGAGAAAGCGAGGAGGGAAAGAGAGCAACAGAGGCTGATACAAAAGAGAGCACAAGACAAACACAGACAGAAACAAAAAAGAAGGAAGTTCTCCAGTCTTTAGTCTACATTCCTCAGCCCTGATGCCTGCAGTATCCTCAGATCCTGAACCTATACAATCATCCCCCGCCTAAAGCCCCGCAAACAATACTCTCAGCCCAGGAGAGAGGGGGAGATATGCAGCACAGGTGGTGTCAGGTGCTTCCCAGTGGAGACAGATGGAGCAGGAGAACGGATTAGAGCTGAACAGATACTCTGAGCCGCTTGTTGGTCTCAGCACTGCACAGGAAGCTGATTCATTCATCGCAGGAAATGACAGAGAAAAACCGAACACCTGCGCTGCCGCCTGCTAGAAAGGTGGACGATCTGATGGAAACTTTGATGAGGAAGGAAGAAAAGAAATCTATCACACAATAAAAAAAGCAGGCGAGTGGGTGGAGTGTCGAGTGATTCACTGGCAGCAATTCAATTGACAACATCAAATTGAACAGGAACAATATTTCATTTTGACAGCAAGGTCACGGTGAGAACAGAGTAATCTGACCCACTGAAGTTGCTTTGAACAAGACACTTGTTAGGTTGTAATAAAATAAACACACTACAGGGTGTTTCCTGGTAGGTTTGTCAACCATGACGAGGCATAAAAAATGGAACACATGAAGCTTCCTCCAGTTTAATAGTTTTAGAGCTGCAGCGACTAATCAATTACTTGTCAACCACTTAGATAATCAATTCATCAGTTCCAGCAATTGTGAATATTCTTCTGGTTTCTCTACTCCTCTGTGACAGTAAACTGAATAAATTGGAGTAGTGGGCAAACAAAGACAATTGATGACATCATGTTGGGCTTTAGGCTACGCTGAGCAACACTTTTCACCATTTTCTGACATTTTGTAGAACGAGCAGCTAATCAGTTAACCAAGAAAATTATCAAACGATTAATTGACTGTCAAAATATTCATGAGTGGCAGCCCAAATTAGTTTTAGACCACTGTTTGGACTTGGTTTGTACAGTTTGGTGGAAATGATATGCAAGACATTAAGTCTAAGTTTCTTTGAACAATCTATGCTAATATTTCTGACCTAAGCATAAGATGATAAACTGTCAAGAGTGATCACTTTCTTTAATACAAATTTGTAAAACATACCTTTTCCACTTTTCTAAATACACAGGTCCGATATGCTAAAAGCATTCTGCTGGGTTTCTGTCCCACAGTTAATCACAACATTTCATGTTGGCAGCTGCTTTCATTTCATTTAATAAATATGCCCCACTATTCTCTAATGACCGAAGCTGATTTCTCATTATTTGAACATAAAAACATCTTAGATTCTCAATTTAAGAGACTGAATGATTAATTCTCTTGCCAGGAGCAATAGTTCCCAAAGGTCTGTCGAGTTATTTTTGTCCTCACAAAAAACGCTAAGTAACAATTAATTGTACCACTACTTTGTTCATGTTCAAACTAATCTGAGAAGCTGGAGAGAAACAGCGTGCAAAAACCATTCAACACATTCAAGGGGGGACACTGAGCATCTATTCACAGTTCCACTGCAGCCTACATACCAGAGAGCACCACCTCAATGAGGTCTCCTTCGTGGATGTCCTCCGCCGAGGTCAGCCTCTGCAGGATGTTCTCGTCGTTTAAGTCGTGGCGGAACAGCAGGATCTTGTCGTACATGCCAAAGAAGCCGCACTCTGGGAACTGGAGAGAGGTGGAGATGCAAGTGAAGATGTAAGTGAAGCTGTGAGCCTGATAAATAATGACAGATGTACTGGTAAGCAGAGTGAATGCACCGTGGTGGGTCCACATCTGATCCAGCAACTAAGAGAAAAAGAATGTTATAGTGATCAACCCCGTTACGCTGACTTGTATTTATAATATTTTCTGTAGTAAACCTCCTGGAAATACACACAAGCACACAGACACACACAGACACACACAGACACACACACACACACACACACACGCACACACAAACACACACACACACACACACCCACGCACACACTCACACACACACTCGTATTACGTCATATCCAGTGGCTTACATCACCGACAGTATGGGGACTAGAGTATTCTGAACCCAGTGGCTTGGGAAGAGAGCTCCTGCTCACGCCTCCTTTCCTCCTTTCAGAGGACTCTACAATATAAAGCCGGAGGAAATACCACTAAAAGGACCCTCCAGTGAAGAAGAAGTAAGTAATGTGCATGATGTATCAGTTACATTATTTAATAAGTGTACATAATGAAGAATCATGTGGATTCCAGCATTGGCCAAGACCCCCAACTCAGCAGTCACCGTCACTGACGATGTCTGGGCCAAACTAAACCTTGGCGAGCCGAGTCTGACCTGGAGCTGAGTGCACCGATGTGAAGTTACGTGATCACGCAAGGAGGCGGAGAGGGAGACGGGGAAGGAGGAGGAGGTAAACATCCTGAGAGGAGAATCAGCTCACAGGAAGTGCAGCGGCAGTCAATACTGGCTGAGTCACTTCCTGTACCGAGGCAAGCCCTCAGCCTCTTAGAGAGCGACGTTCTTGACACAAGGAAAGGGCTACAACCAAATTATATGAAAACATAGACAAAAAGTATATACATACATTTAATATTGCAAAAAGGAGACCCAGCTCTCCTAACCTGCTCATCATAACATCACTTTGCCAACCAGAAGAAGCCGATCAACAGTGGATGGATGTTCAGAGCCGTCCTGCATGGTTTGTATCAAAGTGGGAATTGGGGGTGCAGTTATTTTACACCATGGCATGGGCCTAGTCGCAGTGCCAAGCAGGCTGGTGCTGGAGGATCCACCAGCTGTTTCCCCCTGAACCAGGGTCACGCACAATGGGGCACATAGAACAATGCCACTGCGGCCCCGGAGCACCGGGGGTTGGCAAAGCGTCTGGGCACGGGACCCACAAGACACCTGGAGCCATTCAACTGCCAAGAAACACAGATACAGAGACGGCAAGACAGATTGATGGCTCAGGAAAACATGGGTGTATCGGATGACTCGTGTCAACAACGCCAGAGGAATGAACCGTCAGAAGGCAAAAGAAATGGAATTCTGCACAGAAACTGATGACTACTGAGGCCTGCTCTGGTCTTTCAGGCAGCCGGCTGGTGGTTGGACAGAGAGAGACTCTCCAACAAAGGACCTTGTTCCCCTGCCCCCAAAACCTACACTCTGATCTCCCAGTGGAGGAGGACAAGTTCCCTTCAGGGATCAATAAAGCACATAATAACATCGCGTCTTGTACCGCAATGGGTTTTCCCATGAAAGGCCCTGCTTAGAATAGCATTCATGAACTGTCTATAGGTTCACTCTTGGAATAAAGAACATGCAGCCGAAAGCAGCAATATCCCTCGGTGTACATATTATGCAACAGTTGCGCTGCACATGATGCAACGTAAGGCACATTGGACCAATCAGCCAGTAACCACGGTATTATTTCTGGAAAGATACTCTGCTGTTGAGCGTTACAGATTTGATATTCATTCAATTCACCTCCAGTGTATTGGTCTGGAGGTCGATCACTAGCAGGTATATCAAAACCAAAACTATCAGCTTTGCTGGATTCTACTTTGGATGTTTTTATGTAATTTGGATGAAGTGACCCTTGTAAATAAATATGGATAATACCCCCAACAATTGTGAGAGGGGTCATTCTGTGTAAAGCTTGCTTATGAACTGTCACATTATGAACCGCAAAACAGGTTGTGGGTTGTGGGTTGATTGGCGGCCTTTCGGAAATAGAACCACAACGTTCTGACGTACACTCACAATCACAGACATCTTCGCCACCATGACACTGATGAGTTGATAATGCTGTGGTGCAGACTAGACAGAAGCCTCCACAAACACTGTGGGCCTGTGGTGTGTTTGAGTCTTCATGTCTTTTTGCCAAATGAGGATATTTTGTGACAACAATTCACCGTGAAGAGACACTCTCATCCTTCCATGTGTTGCATCGGAGTCTACCAACCCACCGATCCCTGTGTGGAGACGATTCCCTCTGCATCACTACTATTGCAAACACAAACACGAAAAGCTAATCGGAGAAACTTTTTAGCTTTCTCTCTGATTGTAACACAAGGCACGTGCCTGCATAGTGGAACATTTCCAACTCGACATATCTCCATCCTAAACCCTGTCACCCTCTGCGGTGATTAATGCTACGTGGCTCAAACCAACACCACGCAGGCAGTGGGGGCATCCTTCCTGAGCCGGCTGCAGTGTCACGGAGTTTTTTTTTCCTCCACTCGAACCCGCACGCACATGGGTTGATGCCCAAATCTAGCCAGCTGGAGCCACCTCCTCTTGGCATCCACCGTGCAACACTTTCCACTGTACAGAACGGGTCCCATTCCAGCGCCGGAGCATCTGCAGGCCAGCACGTATAACTGCTGCTAGGGCAGAGGACACTACTTTTTTCCGTGCCCCATTAAAGCAAGAGGAAGCCGGAGAGGTACAAGAACAATAGAGAGGCAGGTTTAGGACACATTCTAACAGTATGTTGTTCAGATCGTACAGATAGAGCGATAATTGATGGCTAACCTGTGGGTTATAGCTCCCAGCAGCCACCCACGCAAAAAAAAAAAAACATGCTCCTGTACACATATGCAACCTCACACACCATCACCCGCACATGCTACCGCACACATCTCCGACGCCCATAGTGACCGAGCATGTCTTTTGTCATCTTCAAACGCGAATCCATTCAGCGGAGCAGCCGCGACCACACACGCTCACCAAAGGCCCCGGCGCGGAGGAGCTGTGTGTGAGGTCCACAAGTCAGGCTGGAAAGACGAGTGGAAAGGGGCTTTGCAGTAGTAAGCTTTTGTTAAACGAACTAATCCGCCATTGATATGCTAAATCCTGTTATAAGGAAAGAGAGTGAGAGGCAGGGGAGAAGAGGGAAGAAGGGAGATGAAGAGAGGGGGGGGGGCGGGACAGATCTGAAATATGGTCCTATTTCATTGGGAGCCAAAAACAAATTACCTCAAGACAGCCATGAAGAAATGATCTGGTTTGAATAACCATGTGTGCCATTTGGCGTTGAGGAATATTGATGCTTTCTCCTGCAGAGATGGTACTATCAGTTGCAAAATGGTAAATTAGGGAAGCGACTCATAAATCATAACTCATCCATGTACAACGTTCTGCTGAATGTCTCCGCTATCGCAGTAAAATGACACAAAACCAAAGTGTGAAGGCAGGCACTCGGTCACGGAGGACAATAACAATCTTTTGTGGAAATAGAATAGTGTTCACATGATTAATGCGGTCAAACGCTTGTGTCTCTGTGGATGGCTGATGTGTGGCTGAGGTGGGTGGTAAACGGGAAGCAGCGTTGAGTGCGGTGCACGGGCTCTGACAGATGGCCATGTGATTGCAGCGAGGAAAAGTATGCTGCTTGACCTCCGGCTGCCTCACACCTTTATTAGTCTGGCAGCAGGCCAGACAGATGTGGAGGACAGCTACAGTGAAATGTCCTGCTCCAGCTCCGTCTGCATGTACATACTGTACATGTGTAGCTAAGTAAACAATGCATTAAAAAAACATGTGCACAATAATGTAAAGCTGCAACTAACGATTAAGTATTTTCTTGATTAACCTTTTCATCATTTGGTTTTCTAAGATGCTACCACAGTTTCATAAACCTCAAAACGATGTCATCAAAAAGGTCATTTTTCAGTTCATCATCACAGAAGATCAAAATGTAGTAGTTGCTGATTGTCTATCTGTGGTTCAAATGATGAATCACCTCCACACTAATGCATTTTAAAAATGCATCTTTTTTTCCCTTTCAAAGTCAGCCTTCAATGAACACTAACTAACTAGTGTTTTAGACCATCAACAATGGATCTTTTCACTCTTCTGAGTGCATGCATTTGAAAATGCCAGATTTGTAATTCTGCATGATGGTCATGTGATATCTTCCACCATTTTGTTTGCGTGATTTTTCTGTTTTGGGGTGTGGGGGATAATCTTGACACGCTGGCCCATGCAATTCTTCATTTAAACTCTGTATTGTAAGTAACTGATCTGTAACAGCCGGTCCCCCTGTATATAAACCTGAAGGTAATGGAAAAGAGAAACTCAAGCACAAATATCAGTTTAGAAAAGAGCACAAACACAGTAAGCTTTCATTATACAAAGCAATTAATTCCCATCAAGAAAACTAAGCAAAGGTTGCATTTAAATGGTGGCCCAGGACTTCCAACCTTCCACAAGTTACAGATTTTCTCCAGACCCTTGTCATCTAAGTGTTGACACGATTCCTACTTACAGTTCTTTACCCAGCATAGGAGATTTTTCTTTTGCATTTGACTATTATTTTGCCATTTCAATGGCACAGTGCACCTGGAGAAATAAAACGTAAAAAATGCTTGCGTGGATTGGAAAAACAACATATTTTTGTCCTGATGCCAATTTGAACTGGGAAACTGTGTTGAAGATGAATTAGCAAGTCTCTCACTCGGCTACTTCTGAGCTGCCCCCGAGCAGGCACTTAGCGCCAGGCTGAAGGCTGTCAGGTGGGGATGTGCAAAAGTGAATGACTTATACTGTATTATGGATAAGCTACAGCACTATAATATTAGAAGGTATAGAGGAATATCTAACCTCCCGGCAGAGGACAGAACCTAAAGATCTTCATCAAGGTACTGATGTTCTGTGAAACATTAAACCAGAGTCAGCAGGCATAAGGCCATTGTTCATTTAGCTCGAGGTGGCGAGTTAAAAACTGTCACAAGATCAGTGTGATAAAAGGTGCTTTTTTTCTCAGTAGATAAATAAGTCCATTGACTGATATCTGCGATCTAATACTGCCACGGCACAGATCACACCCTCCACCAGAAGCCACAAGATGTTGGTTTGTATTTGTTTATGTTTGATATTTGAAGAGACTCCCGAAGAACACATGAACAGGAGAAGCTGCCTCACATTACATATACATTCGAACTTGGTAAATAGCTCCGAGCTCGACTTGATGAGCTCCACAGTAAGTCATTAAAGTCATGAAACCATAAGTTCCACTAAGCTATAGAGAGGGTGTCACAAAAACACTATTCTATGCCAAAATAATGGGGAAACAGTTGTTTGACTTTGAGCTGTACGTTAACGACCACAACAGAGAGATATATTCTTCAAGAAGTCGTCAAATGAATGCACTGGAAAATCCAATTATGCACTCACGCAAGCCGTGGGGGGAAAACTGTGTAATTACTTTGTTCAAGTCACATCAAACACGGTGTGGAAAACTGTGTTAATTTATTAAAGTCAACAGTGGAATTGTATTTGTTTTCATTACGTAGTATTAACGTGATGCCCAGCAAAGGTTTTCCACGCAGCATGGTACGAGAAACACATGCGCAACGATTTATACAATTACCAGAAGTGGGCACAAACATAATTCATTTGTCTCATGGAGTGAGGCATCAAAAGACGGCACACTGGAAACACTCTGCTTTTCCACTGTCTTGTTCAACATCAAGTGTTTTTTGTCCTCCAGTTTCCTTATAATTTGGTTGTATGATTTCTAAATAATTTACTTTGATGGTGCAGATGTCCTCACTGTACTTATTGTTTTACTGGGAGGGAAAGTTCCGAACCTAATGAAGTGAATGGAATCAGCGGCGAGCAGAAAGTCATAATGCGTTAAAGTGCTACGACAACCATAAGAGCACACGTGGACAAGCTAACACAGTGCTACTTAACCTGTTGTAGAGATGGAAAATTAGTGCTAATAAGCAAATTAAAGCTTCAAGTACACATCTGAAGCACACAATAATTATGGCTTGAATTAAACAAACATGTAAGAGAAAAGTAATGGAATTCTTTCTTTTATTTGTATATAATTAAATAGATATTTTAGATTTTTGAGGACCCCTTAAATTTGGTTATTACTGGGTTGTGACCATGTTATGTACTAAATGGGACATTTTACATTTGGTATATTTTGTAAAGGAGACACTATTTCTAAATTACCTTTAAAATCCTTTTCCCTTCATGCACTTCAACTTCTTGTTGCTTATCAATACACACTACGTTTTTTGCCGTCGACCGTAAATGAGCCATATCGACCGATACATTTTCCACCGTCCTGAAAAATAATTTCAATTGACGAATAAGTAAAAAATTCAAATTTGAATGGTTATTTGCATAAAACACACAATTCAAATGACTAGGAAATATATAGTTGTATTTTTATTTAAGTATTTGCTTTGATAAAGCTTTGCATTAGTAGTTTTAATTAATTAATTAATTAAACTAAGAGCAAGTGTTAGAAAGTTAAACAGGTCATAATTAAAAAAAAATGTCACATTTGTAAACAACATTAGAGCTTACCTTCACCTAATACTCGTTTTTACTGGATAGAGCTTGAACACATCATAATGCATCTTAATGCAACCTCCGTTAACGTTAGCTGTTAGCTTCATTACCTAGCCAAGCTGGAATGTGCTGCCTAATGGCTTTTAGCATATTCTTTCTGATTATCGGCCAATAACGATTGATAGCCGCTCAATAGGGACATCCCTTATCGGCCCGGTTATCGGTCCTGCTCTGATTTAATGAACTCATCCTAGGAGAACTTGAGAGCTTTACTCAAGGGCAACAGGTGAAATGTTTGCAAGATCAGAGATGCATGATATGTGATGCAGGGTGACCGCGTCTACCACCCCCCCCACCGTTCTAGTCACTGAGCATGACATTATAAATGATTTGGAGGGTGTTACAATACACTGTGGATCTACTGACCACAATCCATGATCAGTCAAGCAACTGCAGATAATGTGCTTCCCTTCTCTGGAGTCAAGGCATGCTTCTTTTCAATGGTACATAACATAAAACGATTTGCGCCATCGTTTACTGGCATAGGCCAACAAAAACACACTACAGCTAGAGGCAGAAAGAAAAGGGGGGGCGGGGGGTGGCATTACCCAGTCATATGGTTTATATTCAAGCAGGCATCTCTGTACACTTGCAGGATCAAGCAAACTCATCCCATCCCTGTCCGCGCAATACACACACATTCATAACATGTGCTCCTCCTGAAGTCAAGTCTTTTCCACTGCAAAAGGAAGACTCCACTAAGTGTAACCAACTGCAGCGGCCACGTGCTGCGGAAGGGAAACTCGTTCGGTGGTGGAGCGGCAAGAAAAGCTGTGACTTTCTCACTCTACAGGCTGACTTCTTGTTTCCTTCCATGTGGCAGAGCATGGCTCATGGCTCATTCATAGGTTTTTTTTTTTTTTTGGTTTTCTTTTTACTTTATGAGGCTGTGTCATCGTGGAACATGGCAGTATCGTCTTCAAAACAACACAATGACATCTGATGCTTCTCAAAGCTTCAGCCAAGCGTGGAATGGAGCTTTACTTGAAATACATCTGGCGCTACAGTCAATTTCAATCTGCATCACACCGTAGCGATGCACTTTTTAAAACTGTAACACACACTGCCGCGTGAGCTGAAAGTCTCCACCATCAATCAGCTGTGACTTCTGCTCGCTTTGTGCAGACAAGACGCAGCACAACGACAGAGCAACTTCTTGTTTGAGTGACCGAACCACTCCTCACCCCTTGTCTTTCTCCCGCATGTTTGAGAGAAGTGTGAACACTGCAGCCTGACTGAAGCATAGCTGACTGGTACGAAAAGAGAAATGCAGAAGCTTGAAAAAGGTCCAAGTGTTCGTATGCAATTAATTCACTGCTGGTTTCCTTCTTACCGTAAGCTGAGAGCTGCGTGTGTGTGTGATGGCAGCCTATGTGAACATGTGTGTGTATCTCCGCTTCTGGTGCAGACAAGGTGGAATCACAACTCTTAACCGCTGAGCGTAGGTCCAGGGCCTTGTCCTCACCACAGCGTAGTAGGAGACTCTACACCTGTTATCCTAGACCTCTCTCAATCATCAGGAGACGCTAACAGAGCCATACCGCTTACACAATTTACATCAGCCACAGTGGCTGATGGTTCCCAGCCAGATCTCTTCCTGGTTTTATAAAGCGTTGCCCTCCAAAGAAAACCCCGCAATTATTTCACCCGGCTTTTGGTTATTGGAATCCGGAGAAACAATACTCTTCTGTGGTCGTTTGGCCTGAAGTATAAAAGCACTGAAGTGTCGGGGAGATAATGGTGATGATGAGGTCAGTGTTTGGTTGCTAGCCCCTGTATCCCCCAATGAGAGCACACATGACAGAAACAGTCTCCCTTCGATGACTTCACTTGTGTGGGTGTTTGCTCGCATGCACATGCGCGTGTGTGTGTGTGTGTGTGTGTGTGTGTGTGTGCGTGTGTGTGCGTGTGCGAGCGTGTGTTTGCACGAGTATTGCATGCATTAACGTTGTCCAGAGGCCAAGCAGAGAAGAGGAAGGCTGAGTCACAGGATCTAAGGCCTCTCAGGAAGAGAGCAGTGTGATCTAAGACATGCTTGGCCAGGCCCCCGCACGCTGCTGATGAGTTATAGCCCCGCTGCGGTCCTCCGCCAGCGCCTCCGCCTCACAGATACACTGCAGTACACACTCCATCTCCCCGCTCTGGCCTGGAGTAGCCGGGAACAGCCGCCAGAGTCACCTCCACGCAGGGCAAATAAACAGGTGAACTCAGGGGGAATTTATGGGAGATTGATGGCGACTGCACTTTCTCTTGTTCTGGCAGAGCAGGAGGTCATGAGGTCAGCGGTAATAGCAGGATGTAGGAACATGCTGCTGTTGCTCAACAGAAACATTAATAATTGCAGCGGGTTCGACAATACAGAAAGTGGGCAGGCACTAGTAGCTGCTTGAGGTTTTCTCTTTCTTTATGAGTGATAATGAGGACTTACTTTTTACAAAAGTGCTTGTGTTGAATTAGCAGTTTCACAGAAATACAGTTGTACCTACGTGAAAGAACTACACTTAAAAGAAACCAAACCAAACACTCAGTAGAGCCAAATTCCAACATTCAAGCTGTCACCTTCTTCTGCAATTTTTCTGCACATTCAAACACGCAGACGAGAATAATGTGCATGTGCAGCGTACAGAAAAGCCATTTGAACGCAGGCAGAAAAGGCTGTGCCGCTCCGCCGACCACAGCAGCTTTGGAGAGCAGGGGCAGAGAGAATATGGAAACAGGGAGAGGCTCTGAGGGGAACCAACCGAACGGCGAGTGCGGCGGGAGAAAGAGACGCGGTGACAAAAGGAGTCACGCTGAGTGGCTGACTGTTTCCCTTGGGTTGTAAAAACGCCCAGACAAGCCAATCGAATAAATGTGGAATTGTAATACAGCTACTTTTCTTTCCTACCGGCCTGTGGTGCTTTTCACCAGGGCTTTTTCTTCAGACCTTTCCCCTTCATAACGCAGTAGGTTTCGTGCTGTATTCTTCTCGTATCAACGTGTAATTGCACTTCCCCAGCCACCTTCCTATCAGTTTGACAGATCATTCACTACGCTGAAAGACAGGAAAGGCAAACAGTGCTGAGAAATCAACACAGAACAAGACATTCTGCAACCTGCCCCCACTGCAGGGATCAATAAAGCCCTGCTGATATGACTGTGTAGCTATAACAAACACCACGTGGTCTTAATTGCAGGATGCTGGAAATATTTTTGGCATGGTAACACATCTGCTAAGATGATGATTATGAAATATGTTTGTTAGCAAGCCTTTTGAGATGCTCTACAGTTCAGAAAAGTGACATTAGCGATTAACCAGGTCAAATAGGCCAGTGTTCATATCTTGAAAGGGGCATGTGTACATGTCAATCGACCCCTCCTCTTCAGCATTTGTCATGGCTGAAGTCCTCTAAGTGTGCTGAGGTTGTCAGCGAGTGCAGCCAAGGAGGAACTCCAGTCTAAGGAGAAGAGAAACTCAAACCGTTAATGAGTAAATTAATAAGGGAAACAACATGTCCGCTTTCAGTGAACTGTGTTATGCTTCGGTTACAAATTTATGAATGGAAACTGGTGGAGTCCCTCAGGAAGTGTTCCTAAATCACCACACGTGGTTGGCTTCCCAAGGACAAAGTCACTGGGATTCCTGCGTATTAAACGGTTCGACATTAACGCTGCCTACCACTTCAACATAATCGCAATCAAAGCCCATTCAGCCAGCACTAACAGAGATTGGAGTGATGCAAGATTATCCCCCGTCACTGGCATAAGTCGAGTATTGTGAAGGGCATTTGGGCAGAAAATCCGAAGCAAAGCCACGCTTGGTGGCAGAAGCGACCTTCTACTTATGGTTCTGGCACCGACTGAACAGCAGGACACCAGCCGTAACGGTGGCCGCGACCCCCCTCTGTGCTCCACGCAAGGCCTGCCAGCAGGGCTGTCCCCCTGTCCCTGGAGAGGACCCCTCGTCTCCACTCTGTCATTCTCTCCAACCCTTGTGGCCGGGCCCTGTGCTCTGCCTTGCCACTTTACATTTAGAGGAGAGCAAGGCGGCAGAAATGTGCACTACAGATGGTAGAAATTACTTAGCTCACTTAACTTCAGAGATATTTTTTTCCCTTTTTCTTCTCTCTCTCTCCCTTTTCCACAAATTACTCCAAGACTGGGGAAATTGATAGATTCCTTGTGCAAGTACGCCTTTGAGTTGTACAAGTTTTTTTTTTTTTTTCTCAGCAATCCCAATTGTGATATCAATTTAGTCAACTCTATGGCTTTCAGTTTACCTTAAAAGTGAATGCTTAAAAAACATCTAATTTGGAAAAAGGCTTAGGCCGTAACCAAGAACCAACAGTGAATATTTTGACTCAAGGTTGACCTGTTTTCTTTTTTTTTTTTAGAAGGAGCTGAATGTGCTTTCCAGGAAACGTCTGGCCTCATGTATATCACACATAAAGCACTGTGCTGTTGGGACGTCCTCTGGGGTAAAATATGGCTGCCAGCTCCATAGGAACATGCAGATGTGGGCTTACACTGTCGAAGGGAGGGAGGGATGGAGGGGGATGGTGGTGATTTATTTCCCGTGTGTTTCAGTTAGCTTTGGTCAATGTGAACTGCAGTCTCTCCATTTTCCATCTGTACCCTTCTTTCTTGCTATTTTCGCTTCTCATTTCTTCCCCTTATAACTATTTTTTTGTCTTTTCTAGCTCCTTTCTAGCGATACCGTTTCCCTGGCCAGGTCTATCTTTATGACAAACCTCAACACCACATAAAGGTGGTGAAAGGTGGTGAAAGGGCTAGTGAGATTAGTCAGATAATACTTCTACATCCTAAAGCTTAATCATCAAAGCTAAATCTTCTGATCACAATTGCACGAAAAATAACCTTTGCTTAACAGCACCTAAAGGCAGATACAACACCATCATGAAAGCCAAACCCCCAAAAAAAGCCGTCTCCACTGTTGCAACTCCATCTAATTAATCTTGAAAAAGGAATGTTGAGCCGATCTAGTTCTCTCTGCCAAGTGTTACCTTGCATCATTCAAGTGATATTACTCATTGGTTTAGAACAATCCAAACAATCTTTTAGTTTTTATAATACTCTGCTATTTTACTGTACTTTGTCCAAAAGTCGCCCGTTTCTGACTCAAACAGGCCTTTGTCTCGCTAATTACAGAGCCAGCTGTACAGCCCTCAACCAGAGACTGCTAGTTACAGCACTGACAAAACCAGTGGGGAAACCTGTGGCTGAGGCAGCTGCCTTTCACGGCTGGAGTGAAAATACAGAAACATCCTAAGAAAAGCGCTAAAATGAAAGTATTCATAAAAGTAACATTTGAGGCGAAGACTTAATGTGCTTTTTCCATTACCTTCGCCAGAAGTGCTTCAAATTTCCTTCATCCTGCTAAGCTTTATCATCCCCTTTGATAGCGAGAAAAGCATTTAACTGATGCCAAGCTACACTTTAAAGTTATATCGAGCACGTTTGCTGCCTACAGTCGCCGGAAAGCATCTCCACTAAAAACTGTAGTAGTCTTTGTATGATATTGAATACAGCACAGTCCCATAAAGACTGAAAACTAAACTGTTGATTCTGCGATCGCCATTACAGCATCCGTCAACATTTGTCAAATGTTCAGCATTACCAAAGCAAGTGTTTAGCTTCAAATATTTCAGTTTCCTAGCAGTCTAATCCCACCCATCCCGAGCAACATCACATCATCCTCCAAAAATGCCTGGGTGAAGAGGAATGTTCTGGAGCTGGCTGGCTGTCCGGGCTGACCAGCTGGCTAACTGGGAGTCATTCTCAGGGAGTCATGAACTTTTGTCCCGCCACTGCTCCCTTGCTGGCTGCACGAGAGGACTTGGGCGACACCAAACAGGAAGTGCTCAACAAGTGGAAGCTATGGATGTTTATCTCGTGCCATTCATCAAGCCCCAAAAACAGAGACAGAAGTCGGGACCCGGCCCGTGACACAAGGCTGTCCCGACTTGAAGTCGCGTGTAGCCACTTGGGGGCCTTCAATGCGCCAATGTGGGTTAGATGGAGACCCGACTGGGAGGGTCTCCACCACCCACTGGCTGGCTCCCTTCATCCTTTCTCACAGTCCTCAAGGAGCCTGGCTTCTAGTCAATACCCTTGTGCCAAGTGGTGACACTGGAACAGTCATATTTTAAAACATTCAGTAGATTGCGGGAGCAGTAATAGCTGCCCTAAGAGACTGAGACTGAACCTATCAAGATCAGGTTGCCCCGGACTAAGGTTGACCGTAACCACTAAAAGTTGGTGAATGTGGTCCAAACCACTACTATCAAAACCAACTCCAGATCAGCACAGAGAACAGAGAGAAAGCAAATCTGCTCTGTGGATGCTGGCCAAGTCATGTGGTTGAGTCTTTAGCAGGAAGAGGCATGAGCCGTACGAAATCTATACAATACACAGCCATTATAGCAGGCTGCATGACTCCCCGTCAAACAATGAGACGGATTCAAAACTGAAGGCTTCAGGAAAGATATGAAATGTCAACCATGAAGCCATGACACATAACCTACAGTAAAAGAGAGCGAACGCAAACATCTGGAAATTTTACAGCTGTCAACTGCATCCAGAGTGCATCTGCTACAGCACACGGGCTTGCATCCATGGTTTGCAAAGAGATTTCTCTGCGTGTTAATAGGCATCTGTAATACAAAGGCCCATTGAACATTGGACTTGAGTTAATTTGATGTCCTGATGTTTCTGTCTAGTCCACCAAAAGACTGTGTGATCCTATAGTTTGGCAAGCCAGTAAAGGAACAGGCCCCAAAGAGGAACACTAAAAAAGAACACTGGAAATTTGCAAACAACAGCAGCAGTGCAACAAAGTAAAGCACTCACTTCAACTTTCTGTCCTTAAGCTATGGTCACAAGCTTTGACAGCATAACGGCTGCTTGTGTTTTTCTCCTAAGTTACTGATGCCGGTGAAAACTCTTGAGTAGTATAACACAGCGATTGTATGGCAGTAATCTCCGCCTCAGTAATGAGACGAAGGCACTATAATGTTACAAGTTACCTTGATGTAACTCCACTTCTATGTAAGTGTGAGTGTAGCCAAGTAACTCTCTAGCACAAAGAAAACGAAAGAATGTAAACATAGTTACTGTGGTGAATGCAGGCTAGTTAAAGCACACTGCGACCGCAGCGATGCGGTGGTGAGATCAACGGACGCTTGAGTTGCCTACAAATCGAGCTTTATTGCTCCAAAAGGTTAGTTGGGGTAGTTGAAGTAGTTTGGCTACACACTGAAAAAAAAAAAACAGAACACAGACAGGACTACATCTCCCAGCATGCCTGAATGCACTCTGGGTTGCCATTCTTGCACCTGCCGGCGCGGTGACCCAGACCCTGATAATCAGCAGGAGGATGGACAAATTGCTCAGCCGCAAGCTTGAAGGCTACCAAGATATCAACATGGCTAATATCAGGGTTTACTAAATCTCACCATGAAGGTTCACAACAGCTGACACAGCAGAAAACCTGACACTGAATGGATAAGCGTGTTTGTTGCATGGCTGAGTGGTGAGTCACTTTGCGAAGCAGGCCAGCTCTTGGCGCAGGAAACGGCAGTGGGAAAGGGGGGGAATACACTTCCATCCAGACTCTATCCCCACAAAGGTATTACCACATGAAGTCAAAAGCTTTTCTTTTTTCCCGTCTCGCCTCTGCTGACTAACACCTGAGTTTCTGCTGACTGGAGACATCCTGGGACAACTGTCGACAGCTAAGCCAGGGTCAGAGATCCTCAGCTGGGAAAAGTTGGCCAGGATGAGCAGCTTTTGTAAGAAGGCTTAGCATTGTCATGCATATTTTAGAGCAAGGAGTGAGGCAGGGATGGACTGGGGGAGCGCAGAAGGCCCAGAGTCATATTTTCCATTGATATCAAAGCCATGTGGCTCGATTTCATGAAATAGCTGAGGCAGTGCACTGCATTTTGGCAGTGTTTAATCGAAGCAATGTGGATGAACGTGCTGGATATGTTCTGTGGTGATGATGCACTGTATCTAATCATGAAAAGGATGTACAGTATGTTCAGATATTAATTGCATATATCGTCTTTTGGAAGTCCCCATGACTGTTGGCCATAAATTAGATTGTTTCAATTTTTTTGTAAGAGTGCATGGCATCTCGAAATGAATGCATGTGATATGAAGTGATACACGGTGATAAAGTTGCACTTAGGTAAACGGTGATCCTGATCTCATCTTGGCAGATTATCATCACCCACCTCGCCACGAACGTACTGCAATGACTCACTTATACGGGTTGTCTTCAAAGCATCGAGTTTCCCACCCTTTTCCCGTAACAGATTCTTGGAACTATGCCAATATGTTACAGGATCCATGTAAATATGCGCAGTGATGAGATTTTCTGCTCTGCGGACCAGAACTGTTCATAACTAGCTAGTGAGAATCAGCCGACCTCGTAAAGAACAACAACATTACCGCACTCCTCTGGAATGTCAACTTGGACAACATGGAACCAAAAGGACAGCAGGCTCAACACAGATAGCTCCTCCGCCTCCGGCCACAAGTCTGTTACTCATAATTATTATTTTTTCTTACTCCCTCATTTCCATTATCATCATCTCAGACTCAAATATAGCTGCGAGAGACCTGAATGTTCAGATCCCGGTGGCTGATGAGAGTGCTTTGCTTAATCACCCTCTTTTTATTCAGCCAATGGTAATTACAGACACAAAGGGAGTAATCGTCATTATACACAGGAGAGGTTAGAACAACAGCAACGTGTGGATGCACACAGGAGCCATTTCATTATTCCAACAGGCTTTGCGCACCATTAATCCCACACAACGACGGAGCACACGTGCATGGGTTCAGAGAAGACAATGACTGAGTAAGAGCTTTAGAGCACCAGCACCTACTCTACATATGTTTAGAGGTACTGTCTATTTAGTTATCCACTTTCAGTTATCATTTCCAATACTTGTTGGGCCACTTGCCGCTTCAACCCTCCACTTTGTAGTAGTAGTAGTAGTAGTAAGAAAAAAACACTTCATATAAAAAAAAAAAAGGCACAAGATCTGTGGTGATGGAGCTTCACAAAGCATATTATTATATCGGGCCACTTCAAATGAGAAAAATTAAAAGGTTGTACCCTCAGAGCCTTTACAAAGAGGCGGACACGAACCATGATCAGGACCGGCCCGATCATTTGAAGAGCAAACAAACATCACGATTAAAGCTGGCGCTGGTGATTGGACACTCTGGACGTTCTCACACAACCAAACATGAGACAGCAAATGATGAAGCATATGCTTGCATTCAAAGTTGCTTTCTTACGCTGAGGCAACACTCCAGTGTCATTACAGCACATTACCAGTGTCATGGAAAAAAAGAAGTAGGTCCAACATCACACAGGCAGAGCAAAAACCACAGAGTTCTGTATATGTGTGTGTGTGTGTGTGTGTGTGTGTGTGTGTGCAGACAAGCTTGTGTGCCCGCGCTTGCACCATGTAAGTCCGGTAACGTTAAACCACAATGTAAATGACTGGCGCTACTACACTGTGTCCTGCAACCGGAGGAGCAATCGGAGCTGTAAGTGTGCACGCTTCTGCGGTGTTTGGCTCATTCTTGGGGCACGAGGCCCAGATGTCCGCTTTGAAAAAACAAAGCCTAAACAGATGAATATGGTAGAGGATGGCGAAACACATGTTGGTGCATCGTGTTGGTGCTCCGCTGCCTTCGGTATTCCTCCTAAAGTTTAAAAGACAAGCTCATTGCAGTAGGTCCGCGTGTCTGTGTGTAAATCATTCCACTTCGGACGGCATTAGAGAAAAAATGTTTGATGAGAGACGTCCTTTCTAACTGTAAAAATAACACAGTGTCGGTCACATGAAAGGGCGTTTCAGTGCGAGGCTTACCTTCTGGTCCACTATGGAGCACACCAGGTCCTTGACAGCGGACAGCGACAGGTCACTGGCCTCCAGGTTCACCGTCTCTCTGGTCAGTCCTATCTGCAGCAGGAAGGACACCCCGTGGAAAGAGTTGGTGGGGCTGGGGACGCTGTGACCGCCGTTGGACAACCGCGTGTAGAGCGGCCCGGACGGCGAGGACGGGTGGTGCGGATGGAGAGAGTGGAGGAAGGCTCGAGGTAAGGATGGGGGAGAGGAGGCAGACATTGGGTTTCTTCCAACGGCAACGTGGAGCGCTGAATGATGGAGGTTTTTTAGTGAGGGCTGGCAGAAAGAAACACAGCGGACTCTTGACGGGGGGAGTCTTTGGCCCTCATCAGTGGTAGTGAATCAGCAGTGTGTGTGTGTGTGTGTGTGTGTGTGTGCGTGTGTGTGTGTGTCTTTTTTTCTTTCTTTTTTTATCAAAGTGACATTGTTTCTCATAAATTAAGATGGTCCGCCCGCCTGAGCTTACGCAACGCACACTCATTCACAAGACGGGCAGGTGATGGAGGAAAAAGTCTGTGAACAACCCGCAGCCTTCTGCAGTAAGAGCACTGCAACGAGCTTCATATCCTGGAGTGGCGCTCCTTCTCCTTACTGAAGTCAGTAATCCACTCCGACCACAGGAAGCCTGTCACCACACACACACACAAAGAGACAAACACACACAGTGCTATTTTTATGATGAAAAAAAAAATATTCACCTATCCGAAAAACAGCAGAGACAGTGAAGGACTGGGGCTCATTGGAAGCTCTGATTCTGCTGCGTCGCAGGGCAGAGCAGCCCGGCTGTATGAATGAAACAGATACTTTTCTTCCCTTTGTGAACACTCTTCTCTTGAATTCATCTGCCTTTTCAATTAACGCTCAAAGAGTTAGCCAGGCTTGTCATTTTTTTGTATTCATTTTTTTTAAATTAAGACCCCAACATCTTCATCAATAGTTGCCTTTGCTCGTGCTGTGTGTTGCTGTTGCTGTTGCTGTTGCTGTTGCGTTGTGTGGGTTCAAAGTGCTTGCCGGGGTTGTACTGCCTCCATGTAAGCGCATGAGCAGCATCCAGCCTCGACTTTAGTTCGTAACAGCCTTCGTTTCTCACTTTGCTTAGCGATGCTTTTTTTTTTGAAGTTCGGGAAAACTTTTACAGCAACTGTTACAATAACAACAACAACAACAAAGGCAACAACAGGCCTTTTCTGCTATAAAAAAAACCCCAGTAAAAACCTGTGCCCCCCATCCTCAAAGACAAAAGCACGCGTAAAAGTTGATAAAGCGTATCGTGTCGGTGTTTACAAGTATTGTAACTCCACAAACATCTGGAACCAAGGCTCCCCCAACATCTGCACCCCTCCCACTTTCGATAGGCTCGCTGGCAGAACGCAACCCGAGTCTAGGACGCCAGCAAAACAAGTTATACAAGACCCGGATTCACACATTCAGGAGGACTTTGTTGTAGTTTACGTGTCGTCTTCACGCAAAAAAAAAAAAGGAAAAAAAGCCCGTTTACAAGCAAACGTCGCCCTTAAACGCATCCGAAGTAATACTTTACCTTCACAGTCAGCGAAGGGCGCTTTTCTTTCCATTGTGAGTTGACTGAAGAAACTTTGTAACTCCATCAACTGAGGGAAGCGGAGTCCGAAGTTTTGAAATGCTGCACTTTATGGAAGTCACACACAGAGAAGAAGCGCAGCGTCGCAGCTCAGCGTCACACGGGGCCAATGCCGACATTAGTTGTACACACAGGCGCGCGCAGACTACCCGAGTCGTCCATTTATTTTTCTCTTATCTTTTATTCCAGATTGTATATTCATGCGCATCTTATTATCCTTCCAGCTGTGTCTACTCCCCCTGCTCGACGAGAAGAAGAAAAAAAAAGCAGCAGCGACCGTCGCCGGGGGATGGAGTCTTTTTATTATCTCCGCTTAACTGACTTTCCATGTGTGGGGAGGAAAACTTGAACTACAGTCCCTGTGAAGCAATGGCGCCTCCGATGGAGCCCAAACCAATGCGCATGTGCCTTTTTCTTTTCCGTTATTTCAACTTGGCCATGCCGAGAGAGAGAGAGAGAGAGAGAGAGAGAGAGAGAGAGAGAGAGAGAGAGAGAGAGAGAGAGAGAGAGAAAAACTTTATTCTACACGACCCGAATCGGTTTGTAATGAACTGGTTTCCAAATTGGGGTCCAGGAGTCCTCGGGAGCCTTTGAGAGGGTTCCTTTATGTCCCAAGCAAAAAAATAAGGAAAGGACTGATTTCACTTTGCTTTTAATAAATGAACAACAAAGAAAGTAAAAGTCTCTATTGTGTTTTCTCTCAAAACCTGAACAGCTGAGCAGAGGTTTAAAGGGAAAATAGGGGTGTCTGCTTAAGGGCCCCGACATGTAAACATGTAAAGAGCAGGTTTCATTTCTTAGATATGATGACGCCATACATTCAATTAACTATTAGGCCACTAATTCCAAGAACTGAAAGACAAAAAAAACAGGAAGAAGGATTCGATTTTGCAAGGATGCCTCCATGTTATCTCACTGCCAGCTCACGTCTTCGATAACTGATCGACACGGTAGTTTGCGCAACACATTCTAAGAACTGGTCCATTGTCACACTCTTTCTGTCAGATTTTGCTCTTCAGTATTGACATTAAAGCCAATTCACCTGACAGCACACACTTCAGTACCCATACAAATAAGAAAACAAATACACAATGATGAAAAACTGAGTTTATTGAAAAAATATATATTTAAAATGGATTAATACTGTGGAAATGTGGGGTCTATTCTCTTAGCCCAAGCCATGAGGCCTCCACAGATGTCTTTCACTGAGACACTGTCCACTTCGGACCCACTCATCTTCTCCACAACCTGCACCGCCTTCTGAGAGTCGTTGCCCATCTTACAGATCACATACACTGGAGGAATCAGCAGAGAAAGAACACAGAGATCAGTTTGGTGATACCAGCAGATCTTCAACATGTATTATGCGCTTCAGATTCTAATTACTAACTATTTTATATGATAGCACAGAGAAACATCTAAAAAAAGGGACACAATGCTGTAGAAGAGTTTGAATGATACACATATGAAAGAATGGTAAATGGTTCAGAGCTGACCACATAACAAACCAAAACTTTATTAAATGCTGCGCTAAAAACTCCACATGGCTAAATTTAGCTCATTGATAAAGAAAGCTCAACACAGTGAATACCCAGAACGTCACCAAAATAACATTTTGAATATTAATTTCTCTGAGGCAGGCCAGCTGCTTGGGTAGACCGTACTTGTTTTGGAAAAGGGCTCACCTAGCAACCCCATTTCAACCCGTTACTAGCTGTCCAAAGTAAGTATGCAGTATGAGACCACACAGTGGCCTGTGAATATGCACAAGTGGCTCTACGTGCCTGTCCATTTCAAACATGTGCGGACCCTAAATGGGGTTCGTTACCTGGAGGCCGGCAGTCTCCCTCCATCTGCAGTTTCAACTGGCTGATTCTCTCCCGAAGTGATTGGATGTGTTCACTTTTCCTCGCCTCTAAACTTGAGAGGGGAATGTCTGGCAACAATGTAAGGGGAATAATCACACCGAGAGTGGAAATAGGAGATTGATTTCTGTGCCTCCGGCTCTAAAAAAAGGATACTGAGAGAGAAAGGTAAGTGGCATATATCCACCTCCACAAGAGGGCGCACATCCAACAAGAGATGGGGCTCTGCCTTGTCCATTATCGATTTATAATCCTGGAAGCACATCAAAGCAGACCATAATGCACAAATAACTTCTTCATGAGAGAAAATTGGAGCTTCATCTTCCGGGAAAAGACATTGATTACTATCTATAAAACACGATAATCACAATTATTCTCAGCAAATGTTGAAATGTTGCCTGGAATTGGTTTTGTGGAGAAATATGAACATTTGAACTGCTTTTCCTTAAATCAAAGGAAACATAGCTGTTTTTTTTGGGTTTTTTTTACTGGAGCCCCTTTCACAATCTCGATTACAGCCCAATCAATCATGATCCCAATCTCTGCGCCTAATGACTCCGTGGGTTTGAAAGCGCCCATTCTCCAGAAAAACAGATGCAACCCACTACCACTGCTCTCTCCACCAAACAGAACATGTTTTTCTTTCCCATAGAAAATCGACGGGCACATTTTAAGTCATTTCCCATTCGGGGCTGGGTCAGCGCTGAGATGTAATCAGTTAATGAACGCACATGAAAACTGAGAAAATTGCGGGTAATCATACAATAAACGGCACTAAATGCAGGGGAGTCACGCAACGGCCAACTGTTCTGGACGATGTATGCTCTACCTGTACTGTGATCCTCTGATCTCCGGAAAGGAGGTGGAGTTTGCGGCACTGAAACACATGGAAAACTCCAGACAGTCAGAGATTTTTTCCTACGATTACAGAATAATGACATGTACTGTGTCTTATTAAATGGCAAGATCAAATTGATAGAAGAAACACTTATTACTACTTGCAAAAAAAAGAGAAATATGCCTGTGGAAATGAGCAGGACCTCATAATAAGAGGTGCCCCATCCGTTCCGTCTCCTATGACCAACCTTATCTGTGGCAGCAGACCCACAGAAAGCCTCGTAGTCCACCAGCTGGGTTACACTGGGCTCCTCTCCGCACACTGCACAGTCGGCCTGCTTGGGCCGCAGCTTGATGGACCTGAATCGGGCGTCTTGGCCGTCAAACATCAGCAGCTGCTGGCCGTAGGAAGCTGGGGCGCGGGGTCAAGGAAAAGAGGCGACAATGTGAAAAGCGTCGCCGCTCGATCAGGGGAGAATCGGCTGCCACCCCCCCCCCTCATCCCTCTCCCCCCTTCCGCTTGTGTGCGAGCAAAGCACCATATCTATTCTCCCATGCCAGTCTCGATATCGGCACGATACCATTTTTACCACAGCAGCTTCAAAAGAGTTCCCACGGGAACAGGCAGATGAGGAGTCAGCAGAGTCTGCTTTTGCTATATTTTATTCAGACGGGCACAAAACACTCGTGCTCCCTATGCCCAACTTTGCCACAATGCTTCAGCAGTTCTTTGTTGATTCATCCAGGGGACTGGAAAATTCCGATGTAAAGCAACAAAATGTCCGAGGAGAGCACTCTATGTGATGTGGGAGTTCAGAACAGGAAAAGCCAAAGGATACAGCCTTGTCCAGAGGCAATCTTGAGGACTTCCAAAGCTTGGAAGCAGCCCATTATCCCCGGAACTAAAAGGAAAAAGTGGAACATTTTACTAACAACTATTATCATTTATACAGACTGAACTCTGTACAAAGTCAATGGCTCCCTGGGGCCAAGTAAGGGGACAAGACTCACCCACTCCTAACACCCCCCCGTCAGAACAGTTGGTCACCGTCTCCGAGGGTGGGGGTACCGGGTACAGACATCTGTAGCAGGGGCCTCCACAGTAGTTATATACTGTCAGCTACACACACACACACACACACACACAGAGCAAGAGAGCTTTTACACTAACAGAGTAACATTACAAATGTAGAGGAGCTGATGGGACTCTTGCCTCCCTGCCTCACCTGTCCCTCCATCCTCAGGGCGCCCGCTGACACCAGAGGCTTGCCGCTGAGCACGCAGGCGTCATTCACCAGATAGCGAGTGGGGACATTGTCTGAGCAATCCGCCACGATGTCATATATGAGGTCAGCGGAGTCAAGGTGTCATCAAGAACACGGGGTCACATGTACGCATTGTCCCGACTGAGCATCTAAAGTGCCGCTCACGCCGTCACAGCTGTGAGGAACAGAGGCGAGGTGGAGGATACTGTTGGATGAGCTGCAGGGCGTTCCCCGGCGAGAGCTGCAGGCGGTAGGGAAGACACTCCACCGTGGAGTTCAACCTGCTCGCATAGAGTCACGTTCAAAAATATGAATTCAACGAATAGACAATTTAAGTGAAGAGGATGATCGGTAGTCAGCGAAATGGCGCCCCCATGTGGCCGTGGCTCTACAATGTGTGTGCACTGACCACAGTGGGACCACTGTGAGGTGGTGTCTCTAAAATAACATGTTTACACAATATTTGCGGAGCGGGGAGAAAATACACAAACCAAATATAACCTGTGGCGAGACTGGAGAGCGCCAGCATGTATTGCACTGCAACTAAATGGTCACAAAATACACAGAAGCACACCACTTATCACAGTTGGAGAACATTTACTAATAATATCAAGAACACTTGCTCCTCTGTCTCAGGTCTGTTTGTGCAGTTCTGGCAGGAGTGTGTGCAGGATTACGTTCCTCAATCGGTACCTTTTGACCGCCCTGGCGGCAGACAGGGCCTTGGGCTGGCCCTGGTTCTCCTCCCCGTGCAGCACCTGTCTGTGCAGGTTACTGAGCTCCACCTCGTCGAAGTCCAGCAGGCCCAGGCGCCCTGCGGAGACGCAGAGACCAACAAGTCAGTCGGGAAGTCTTCAGAATAAATGTTGATCCCATACAAGGGTGGGTACAAATGGAACAAAGTGTGCCTCCGGCAAACTTGACTGCAACTTTATTTCATCTGGAGTTGTTGTTTGTTGCATTTTCTCGAATTTTGTACCTGCTTTCCTTCAGTTTTCCGGTTTTCCCTCGTTGGCTATACAGCCAAAGTTTGGTTGAAATTCTACCTGAGGCAACAGGCAGTATAATTTTGCAAAGAAAACAGACATATTCACAGAATAAGTAAGTCTTAAATTAAAAGCTGTGAATATACTCCTGGCTCCTTACACAAGTTTGCCCAGTCCACCTGATTGTAATCATTAAACAGCACTAAAAATGGGGAGTGCGATATATTTATTTTGGGAATGGAAATGAATAATTACGGCCCGGAACCTCTCCCCCCGCAGGTACATTTATTTAGCTTACCAGCCACCGGGGAGGTGAACCAGATTGCTAATTTTAGAGCCGGCCTAAAAGGGAAATGACCCGCTGATAGCTCAACAATTACTCACGCCCGCACGGCACATTTATCTCAAGGTTAACGGTTTGATTTGTTTGGCGCCGGGTCACGCCGAGCATTAATCGCCTGGACGACCTACCGATGCCTGCCGCAGCAAGATACTGTGCCAGGGGGCAGCCCAGTCCTCCGCAGCCCACAATCAGCACTGAGGTCTTGGATAAATTAAGCTGACCTGTGGACAATAAAAACAAAGAAATTCACTTCGTTGTGTTCAGTCATGCCGTTGATCTCACTCGACAGAATGCTTACTGCGCTGCATATACCAGCATAAGTCTGTCTGTAGCCATTCGTACCTTGCACTCCCAGCTCAGGCAGAAGCAGCTGTCTGCTGTACCGCATGATGTCCTCGTTGCTCAGGGCTGGTTTGGCTTTCAGGGGCGCCAGGGGTGTCACTTTCTCATACAGCTCCGGTACTGAGGCGCGGCCCTTGTATCACACCGGGGAGGAATTACAACACAAGACATAAGAAACAAGTTTAGACAGACGCTTTGAGCAGCCTGCCTCTATGATATCATGAGCTACATTGATGTCTCTCTTTACCTCCCTACACAGCCCATATGTCTGACATAAGGCGCTATTTGGGGGGGGGAAAGCTCTTCATATGCAGGAATTAAGCGGCTTATAGTGTGCTAATTTATTTCTTATTTAGTGTTCAAGACTAAATGAGTTAAGTGTGCTCTATCTCTTTTGAGAAGAGACTTTTTTTGTAAATTCAAAGGCATCTGAATTTATTACTACAGCACTGCATTCTGGGAACAAACTTACATGATTTCAGTTTTGAATCCACGTTTAATGCAACGTTAATACGACATCCCCATGGATATTGTGTGATCACTCCCAGTAGTCTAATATTTTGGGCATATTGTCCTCAGATGTATATCATCAGTAACCCAATTCTCTTTTTGTGCTGTGTTTTTTTGTTTTTTAGGGTTCACTTGCCTCTGCTCCATTTCATATTACAAGGATCATTTCATGCTGTGCTTTAATGTCTAATTCTTCCTAAACTACTCATCATACGCATCACAACTAACGTCCACGCGCAAGCTAACAAGCTGTCCGTCAAGTGTCCAGGTTGAAAGGAGTAATGTAACGTAAAGTACTGTAATGTATCTGACGTCACATCATAAACAATGTGTGATATTGCTACGTAGACGAGATACAAACATGCGACACAGCCGCACCACGAGTGCTGGACTGCTGGCCAAAGGAACAGCCTTCCGAACGGACCGCAGTACCTTCTCCACTTGGGCCAGTTTATTCTTCAGAGCAGCGATCTCCGTCTCTCTCTCCTCCAGCTGAGCCTTCAGGCAGCGCACCTCGTCCGCCATGTCTGCTGGCTCCACGACACAAACACACAAAGACAGTTGCAAATATATATATATATATATATAATATATATTAGGTGTATCAAAATAGACTTCACGATTCAGATTTAGCTGCGATGTAACAGAGTGATGGGAGCATTGTTGACATGTGACGCGCACGGGCAGACACTTCCGGGTTGACCACGTGATGAGGAACCACGTGCCATGTGACGTACGAAGCGCTGGTCTTACGCTCACAAAAATAATAGGCTATTAAATGCAAATAAAAAAATCTAAACAAATGTCAACAAGTATGTAATGCTATTTAATTCTTAGAAAAATAAAATAAAATTGATTGTACTCCGTTAAATAGTTACTGCACGAATATATAAGCAAAGCACGAGTATAACTATGTATCAAGCAAGAATGACATCTTAATATACTTTACTAAAAATTGTTGTTGTTGTTTTCTTTGCTTTTTTTTGTTAAATATAAAGCTCGTATTTAAACCTTGGATAAGAAAACCTAATGGGTCCAGTTAAATTGTCGTGGGACCCTGGCATGCTGAAAATGTGTTGGTCTGTTGTTGAGAATGAGCAATTAACAAAGGAAAATATGGGGTCAGGGTGTCATACTCATGAGTTTTTTGGGAGTGGGCGAAGCACACACACACACACACACACACACACACACACACACACACACACACACACACACACACACACACACACACACACACACAGCACGTAGTGACGCGCCGTGGTTTAGAGAGCCTCGGGTCCTCCCCTCCTGCCTTTCACATGATCTGTAATCTCTCACAGAGGAGAGACACACAGGAATGTGCAGAGGAGCGACAACAGCGATGACTGAGCGAAGAAACGGCCCCTCCAAGATGCGTTTATGTTACACCGTGGCCATCTGGGTGACATTCATCCACTGCGCCGCTGGAATTCCCTGGACTCAAGAAAAGGTAAATAAATCAAGAGGATCTGTTCCCGTTTTGTTGTCCTAACATATTGCCAGGAAATCACAGTTGTACTCATGGACGCGCAGAAAAGCCGGTTTCAAGAGTGAAACCATTTTAAAAAACTTGCCACCTGCAGCTCTTCCTCATGCCATTGCAATGTCGCCTATTTTGACAAGGCTTTGACATTAACTGTCAATACTTTCTTTAAGTAACTTAAACGCATTTGAACCCAATTCAATTCATTGTTTTGTTAGAGAAATGCTTGATTTCATGTGGAAAAAATATTTACTCCAATTTTGTTTGTATAGTGTCTCTTTGTGCGCACGTTTCTTTTTTAAAGTGTCAATCTCCCAGCAGTTAGACTATTCATTATGGGAGAGGGAAAACTAAATGTACCCAAATCCAGTTGTGATATGCATAATATATTTATTCATGATATTCCAACCACCCTCTCCACTGGTTCCCAGCGCTGTTGGGTAATTCCCCAGAGACGCACCTGGGTATGCCTGGCCATTCATGTTCCTCATTTGGGTTCTTCTTCTCCTCTCCTTTTTGCCTAGTTGCTATGGCAGCACAGCCATCATCATTGATCCTCCAATTGCAGGTCTTGGTATTTATAGACCTTAAGTGGACCCCTTTTAACCCTCTGTGAACCCAGTGAGCCCGAGCGCTTGGGATGATATACAGTCCGTGTGACCACATAATTACACATTTTGCACTGTATGCCAGTCTGTCATTACAGCCGGTCAGACGGGCCCAACGCATGAACATGTTTTGTTGTATGCTTCAATTGTAATGAACAGAGTGAAGGAATGTGCCCTGCCCTATTGTCTGAGAGAGTAAAATGAAACCAAATTAGGAGGAAAAACAAATGTCCACTGTGATTTTCCATTAAAGAAATCTGAAGACTTGTAAAATAGACAAAATTTACGGTTTGCTGTTTTATGTCCTTGTGAGTGGAATATCTTCGGGTTTTGGAAAGTCAGTCGGACAACAAGTAGTTTGAAGACGTCACTTTTGGCACTGTGAAGGGCATTTTTTATATTTCACGACTAAACAATCGATTCAAAATATATATCAGCAAACTAATTGGTTGACAACCCCAATATATCACATTGCCAATTAAGGACTACCCACAGGGCCCATTATTGGAGAGGCTGGAGGCGTGCCGAACACACAAACAGGCTTTGACTGTGCTCTGATATTCTTCATCAGCTCTCTCCCATACTGCTCTCTGTCCTTCCACTCCGTTCAGTTTGTTACCAGGACAACCACGGTGCTCAGCAGGTGAACTTTGAGACCAAACGGAAAAAAAAGAGAGCCATGGGATCGAAGAATCAATATGTTTTTTAAACCGACGGCTGTAATGTAGCACCCATCGAAGCATGAACCCAAATCCGTATCGTGTTCCTTAAACTACACAAACTGGTTGATTTGCTTCTTTTTCCTTTTCTTTTTTTTAACAAGAGAGAGCATGAAAACCGTTTACTTGTATGCCTCTTCATTCAATAGATCCCTGTTTTCTGAAGCAGCCCTTGAAGAGAATCAATGTCTATTCACATTGCTCTAATTGGCCCATGTGTCTCTCTCTGAGGAGGCGTTAGAGTGAATTTCACAGCCCATGTAAACACAACGTTTGATGCAACCTTACCGCGACATCAAATTGGTTCTTTTTTATGGTTTCTTTATGTTAATGTTACAATTTCAAAGATCTCCGTTTTGTTCAGTGTGGGGAATTCCTGCAAAATGCAAGGGCTTACATCAGTGGGCCATTGGCCCGATCACCATTGTGTTTACCTCATTCAGCAACAGATAGTGACTTAACAGACATTCATTTAAATGAAAAGCTTCGAGATTATAACTTTAACATGTGTGGCTTTTGTAAGACATTGTGATGTTGGTGATATAGATGACAACAACAACAAAAAATCCCTCTTACGATGGATTTTCTCCTCAGGTGTCCCGAGCCATTTAAATCCTGTAATGAAAGAAATCCACTGTTGGCAGTGGGGAGCGGTTTCCAGTAACATGAGAGAGTGTTGTGACACACTGAAATCAATGCAACTGTATGCTGTGTCATCCACATTGCTGCACAATGAAATGCGTCACAGAAAGACTTCCCTACTCCTGTACAAGGAAGTTGTTGATCTGAAACCGTGCTGTGGCAGACACTGACTGAAAATAAGGGAATATTCTGTGTTCCGTATGCAACGCTGCATTAACAGTACATCACAATCTTATCTGTCTGAACACACTCAATTCCTCTCTAAATATTCATTGGACCCGACGCCATTTCTCACCCATCTTGTGTTATCTCGATTGTTTCCTCTGGCTCCGCTCAGCTCCATCACCGAGCTGTCACTCTGACACAAGATGAGATCCTCGCCGCCCTGTCCTCCACTGACCTGGAGCAGATGTGGCAGAGGGACCTGAGGCCGCTGCTGGTCACCAGGTACCCGGGCTCTGTGGGCAGCCGGGCCGTGCAGCAGGTGAGCTTACAGTTCTTTGCAGAATAACATATCGATGGCTGGATCAGCTTCAAATACAGAAACACTTGTACAGAAAGCATGCAACACACATAGTTGACTATAAATGGGAAAAAAAAGATGTTACTTTTTCCCTCTTGGAAGACATTATTTTATTGGCAACGTCATGGCAACTACGGGCATAGATAAACATATTACACTGGTTTACACTTGTGAACGAGTCCTCCACCTTTTATGCCCTAATATGATGTCATGGTAGGAAAGACAAACAATTCAGGAAGTTATCATAAAACGGTGTTTCATCATCTGAAACATTGGGAAGCCAAGTAAGGTGGTAATATGGCTGAATGCCCTTTACAAGTCGTATGTATGTGTGTTCGCAGCATATCAAGACAACCCTCGGTTCCCTCGGAGCAGGCTGGGAGGTGACGGAGGATACGTTTGTGTCACAAACACCCTATGGCCAACTGCCCTTCACCAACATAGTTGCCACCCTCAACTCGACAGCCACTCGCCGCCTGGTCCTGGCCTGTCACTACGACTCCAAGTACTACCCACCGCAATGGCACGGGAGGGAGTTCCAAGGTGCCACTGATTCTGCCGTTCCCTGTGCCATGATGTTGGAGCTGGCACGCGCCCTGGATGAAGAACTAAAAGCTCAGCAGGTGGTGGCCCATAGCATGTGACTTAAAGCTTAAATAAGTTAAAGGGTACACTACACATTACTGGTCCTTCTGCCTGCCTGTGGCTCTATGTGTAGATGCCTCAGTCCCTCTTGTGTGCAGTCAATAGGCTTTTCATTTGAGGGTGTGTATTATTGTTTGTGGTTGTGGCCAACACTAACTTGAGATGTGGCCATGAATCACAGGCAAGTCATACAATAACAACAACACCACCAATGGCACCAATATCCAGGGAAAAACAAGGCCAAACGTGTTGCAGACGGTTCCAGGAACAGGTTAAATGCCCCCGTAGAGTTTCTTCATGTCACTCAAACATGAGAAACAACTACAAGAGGGAAGAAGGTGGTACTAACGACATATAGAGGTTTATGATTTTGCTAGATATTAGAAAAAAAATGTGTGTATCACTTTGTATGTGACGGCCTAAGGAGATTCTTTAATTCTAAATATTTTTTCAAATTCAATCTCATTTACTGACACGCGACAAACCTCTGCTCAAACACAACATTATAGGCAACGACAACATTTTAGGTACAAAAGCGATACCTATTTGTTCCATTTTATGGAGAAAAAAACCCCCAGTGATTCATAAGGGACACACTTAGTATTCATGTAGCTTGCTCCTTTGCCCTTTTCCTGTTCCACAGTTGAGCTCGGGCCCCTGTCTGTTTGTCGCACAGTGACAGGTCCTGTGACAGGGAGAGACCGCCCGAGAGACACGCTTATCAGACTCAGCTGTCCGTCACAAAGGTCACGGTGGGAACAGGAATCCCGTTGAATACAAATACATTAGTTGCCATGGAGGCGGAGTCCTAATCGATATCATAGCCGATTAATGACCACTTACTGTTACAGAAGCATATTTTTTGGGGGGTGTTAACAAAAAAATGAAAAAGGATTATGTCACATAAAAACTACCAAAGAAAACCTCAGGCAGTTTTTTGTCAAAACCACCAGGGGGCAGCAAAACTCTGCGAATGCCTCGAATGTCTTCTTTTTACCTCCCATGCAGAGCACAAGTCCCGACCTGACCCTGCAGTTGCTCTTCTTTGATGGAGAGGAGGCTCTTTTCCAGTGGACCGCCACAGACTCCCTTTATGGCTCTCGCCACCTGGCCCAGAAGATGGAGACCATCCCACATCCCGCCGGAGCCACGGACACAAACCAACTGCACGGCATGGTACGCCACAGTTCTCCGCTCCCGCTGTTCTGCCTAAACCACTTGAGATTCACATAATCACACTCAAGATCATACCTTTTGTTGGTGCGCATTATATTCAGCACAATCTGTTTAGTCCCGATCTCCTCTTCCCCACGCAGACACCTCAACCAGGGAGGCTAAATAGTTTTGTAATTCAGGGAAAATCACAAAGACACCCATTTTATCATATGGGAGGTTTGGGCGTCATGATATCAAACATCATTTGTTATACAGTCTATGATAACAACACGTCACTTTAATTGGTATATGTATCTTTATCCCAACCATGGAGAGATAGTGAGACGGACTATCTATGTAAACATTCTTGTGTGGACAGACAGAGATAAAACAGACAGTATCTCAAAGAACAGAGTGCGTGTGCGTGTGCGTGTGCGTGCATGTGCGTGCGTGCGCGTGCGTGTGTGTGTGTGTGTGTGAATGCATGTCGACAGACAGTCAGGTGTGATTTGTGTGTCCTGCAGAGATAGCACAGAGCATTGATGTCATGTGTTGCACCACCACACCTCTAAGCATGGGGCTCTGAGGTTTGATTATTATGGGACCTGGCTTCTTGTCTTTACTTATCTTCAGGATGTGTAGAGAGAGTTTCTCATGAGAGCTCACCAACGCCGTTCCCCCGGCTCCTTCCTTGTTTCTTCTCCTCCAGGATCTGTTTGTGCTGCTGGATCTGATCGGGGGCCCCGACCCACACTTCTACAACCAGTTCCCCGACACAACGCACTGGCTCTCCAGACTGCAGAGCATTGGTGAATAATCAAGTGTTTTCTCTACCGCTGTCAACACCATGTAGGTCTGTTTACTTTGGTCGAGGTGTGCCACAAACAGTCCCTTTAATCATTAGTCATTAATACGTCAGTCATATTGCAGACTGTAATCATCGTATTGAGGCCAATGTTGCAAAAGTGCTGACACTCAAATAGTTGCAGATCTGTCACGTTGTATCTTTTACTAATTTGCAACTATATTGTGCTGTCGTGACTGCACTGTAGAGATGATATATTTTTTGTTTATCTATATTGTAGATCAAATTGCTAACAGTCCTTGAAGACATTTTTTTCTCAATCAGCTTCTTTCCACGTGTGTGAAATGGTTTTAAATAAAATATCACAATATGATTCAAATGTTTTTAAACGTTTTACTCACATTGTGAAGACAGCTGTGGGGGGGGGTGTTTGCTTATGTTGCCAGCTCTGTCAATCAAAATTCAACAAATCACGCCCCACACAGTCCCGATGAAGCAAATCAGCAAATTATTGAATTATTTATTCATGAAACTATAAATAAATCAAATCTATGGTTTAATAATTTTTTTGTAAACTTAACTAACAGATGCACGTTATTTTCCTCTTTTCCCTCCCTCTTATACCTACAGAGAAGCGTTTACACTCCATGAACCAGCTTGTGGATCATCCGAACAACGTGCAATATTTCTGGCCCAATCGACCCGTTGGGCACATACAAGATGATCACATACCATTCCTAAACAGAGGTATACCCACCAAGTAACACAACGGCCTCAGATATGATTATGTATATTGTGTCTGGCTGTGTTGGCTGACCCTCATCCTGTGCCTCTCTGTCAGGTGTACCCATCCTCCACCTTATCCCCTCCCCTTTCCCGTCCGTGTGGCACACGTTTGAAGACAACGAGCAGAACCTGGATCGCTCCACCATTCAGAACCTCAACAAGATCATGCAGGTGTTTGTTCTGGAGTACCTCAACGCCATCCCTGCCGTCCCTGCCGTCCCTTCAAACCCACAGAATGCCCCATAATTATTTTTTTATTAAAACGGCATACCGATTCAACATCTTTCTTTCTTTTGATGTTTCACTGTCATAAAGATCTTCAGCTGTTGTTCTACAGACTGAAAGAATAGACTGTATGTAATGCTGTTTAAACACCAACAAAATGTAGTACTTGACAATTAAGACGTGAGGTTGAGACTCAACTCTGCTCATCAAATGGGTGCAGCTGCAGAAAACATTTTACATCGAGAATATGTAAAGAAAATGTATTTTGAAATCTTTGTCGAAACATATTTTTGCCAATATACTTACGTAGGCGAAATGAAATGTCCTTTCTTCCTAAATGGATTCACTCTGAAGCTTAATCATCCCTTCAAGTCCCCAGCAACAAGATCGGCACACAGGAGCTTCTGTGTGCGTGAGCGTGTGTGTGTGTGTGTGTGTGTGTGTTGTTTTTTTACCACACTGCTCTCTTTATATCCTCTCCTGTGATGAGGCATCTTAGTGTCAGTGCTGATGAAAGAGAAGGAAAAAGAGCAGTGCAGGCATTAAGGAAAATAATAATTGTGAGCAGTTAAAATGCCATGACTCCATTTATGTTTTTACACTTTAATTTACCTGGTAACATTGAAGTCTATGAATACATTGCAAGTCCAAAATCTGTGATAATTCCATTATGAATTGCTGCGGGCACAACTGTAGCCCAAAAACACTTGTTTATAGTCATGTAATAACATCCACAGTCTCTGATCTGTCATGTTGTGTGATGAATATATAAAATATGACGACCCACACTGTGCTATCAAAAATGGCGACACACATGAAGTGGTGACACGCTGTGTGTTCTATAGCGACAGGGTACGTGACGTTTCCTCTTCGGCAGTAAATCTGTTCAGCGTAAACTTGTCAGGGACAGGAAGTGGGTTCATTTGTATTTTCTCGTCTACATCTTTAGCCCTTCATATCCTGTCGTCTTAGATCGTGAAGTGGATAACTTCCTGTGCGGATGTTTTGGCTGCCTTTGTTTATGTGGCATTATTAGCCCCATCTTAATGTAGAGCCCAGAATAATATACAATGCCAAAACCTAAACTTCCTTTATTTTCGAGGGTTGAAATAAATGTTGACTCAGAACACAAGCGAGATCATGCAGAGTTTGCTTATCTTCACGAGTCTTTGTTTGGCGGTTTTGGGAGCTGTGGATAACGAAGTTGCTCTGATGCGTGGCCGTTGTGATTCTCTCAGCTGACCTTTTGCAAGAGGAAGTTTGAACTATTTCTGTAAGTCTAACCTAAAACAACAATAGGGTTATCAATACAGATCTTCCAGTTTCCCAGTAGCCATCTCATCCTCAACAAACCGAACACCCCTTTCCATCCCTCCGCCCTCACCTCGACAACAATCCCATGATTCACTTAATCCTATCAGGGAGGACCTCCCCTGAATTCCACACCACCCAGTTCCCCTGCAATCCAGCCCACTCCCATGAGAACTGACCGTGGATGTGAGTCTCTCATTTGTTGCAGTCAGCAATGTTTGGGACGCCTGGCAACAGTGTACACAAACATAGTATACCTTGTCTTTAAGGGGATTAAAAGTATAAGAGCTTCAAGGGGCATTAGTTACCAAAAACTACAATTTGTTGTATAGTTTCCATCCAAACTCCAGAAAACTGTGTTTTAATGCTTTCTTGTAAACAAGGTAAAACTGCTTTAATAAAGATATCTTTGCTTCTTTTTTGTCATATAATGTAATAATGCTCACCCTCACTTCTTTCGTGTTTGGTTTTCTTTAAAAGATTATCTCAGGCAGTCTACCTGTCAGTCATCACCTAAATGACTTGGTTAAGCTATAGTGGAGAAGATATCTAATTAACTTTAATCCAAAGAAAGGACTCCTATTCAAAATATGTCTTGGCAGCAAGGAAAGCAGCATGCTGGAACAAGGAGAAAGAATAGAAGTAATTATTGTGAAGCATCGGGGCTTCCAGTTTGCCCAGGCATAATAACAGCGGAGCTCGAATCTGCAGCTGATCACAGTACAGAGAATAAAACAGCTTCCAGCTGTTCAGTAATGGAGTGATGGGAAGAGCCAGGATTCTCACATGCAAGGTGTGTTTCAGATTGTTAAAAAACAATCAGCCAGGAGAGGTTACTTAATGTCACAAACCATAATAGTAAAACTATCAACTTCGCAAAGCCTCTGAAGGAAGGCAAATAGCCAAAACATGCTGGAGTTTCATTAAAATCAACCCTTTTTTTCAAAAGAAGAAGGTCCTATTTTGTTTTGATATTTCCGAACACTTACACTACCTGATATGACTTCTACTCTTTAGTGTAGCTAGCTGTTGCCACACAATTAACCTGTACATCTGCTCTCACTAATCACAGTCTACATGTTACATATAGCATATGTCACCATATCAGTTAAGTAAATAAGACAATGTTTGATCAAATGTAAATTATTTCTGATCATACATCAGCTATTGCCACTGAAAATAGCAATCCAAAGGGGTTTTACATCATCTACTCTTTAGAAATTTCAATCACACACAAATTAGACAATAATATATTTGTAACTGGGTCTCTGGGATGGCTGTATAGTTTATCTTAATTAGTTACTGATATTGTATCCAATGTTAAGCTTCAACGTGAACATGTGCGTACAGCCTGATTCTACATGACTTGCAAAGACCCTAGTTACCAACAGAGAGCAGCGCTGAGCCACATTCAGTTTAGCGGAAAGAAAAAGTCTTTCTTACACGACATTGTGTAAAAAAAGAAGTTTTTTCTTATACGACATTATATCTTGGTGACTGCAAAAAAAAAATAGGTAATGAAACAATAATGACTTAATGTCCTGTCAGTAGGCATTACCAATAGTATCCATGAATATAGACAGATGTTTGATGCACTTTGCACAAAATGATGTGCTGACATTTTTAACTGTGATTCGCCTTTTATATTATGTTGACAGACTCACAGTATAATCTGTGTTCTTGGACATTTTTTCTTAAGGAGCAACACAATATATAAACAAAATATATAAACTGGGCTGCACACTGTTTGGCCTACACACCTCCAGCTTCAAATGAGGGCGGTGAACATACAGAAACTACCGACATCACACGGTACGTTCAGGTGCTCTCCGTAAACTCTAGCTCCCATTCCGAATTGTTAGTGCCTGTTTGGTGTTCGAACAGTTTGGGTCATAAATAAGTATAAAAATGTTATAAAATCAGTCGAAAAATAAATACTTTCACGTAAAAGGGAGGTATACATCATGATACAATGTTGTTCCGATAAGCATGCACAATACATGCTTCAATTCATAATTATGAATTAAATTGTAACAATATCAACTATGAGATTATGACATGATATGTGTTAGTGTTGCGTATCATTTATATGTGGCTGAGAAAAGCTGTCTTATTTCAGGGGCTTGTTTGGTCGTTTCTTTGTACCCCAATCGTGTTTCATTCCAGTATTCCCGGCAGCACGTGAACGCAGCATTGATCCCAGCGCAAGGCGGCGAGGAGCTGTGAGGGGGATTTCAGTGCAGCCTCCGCTCGCGCGTGTACAGAGTTGTTTAGTGACGAGCAGCACCGACCTGTTGAGAATGTGACAGCAATTATTTTTTATTTTTTCATTATTTAAATTGTAGAACCCCGTCGCCAAAAACCTTGGCACATTAGTTGTCTCTGTGTTGCGTGAAAGAAGCCATGGATCCGATAACAAAGTGGACTCAAAAGCAAGTTATCGACTGGATGAGGGGTAAGTCCGGAGCACTTTTGTTTGTAACGTTAATTATTTAATTTTTTGGGACAGAAAAAAAAAAAATAACCCATGAACGACAACACTGCTCTTTTAAAAGCCGCTCGGTCTCGACCCACACGAGTCGCCGCTCCGCCCGCCCGGGTATCTGGAGCTAGTTTCGTAGAAACTGTGACAGCATACCTCCGCGAGGCGCCTCACAATGGGACCGCGTCTCCTTACAGACTACAGATGTGGGCTCCGTGGTACCCGTCTGAGAGTACGCGCTCATTGAAACGTTTTGTTTTGGGCTGCGGGTGTCCCCTCCAACCACACCGCCGAAGACACACACACACACACACACACACACACACACGCACACACACACACAGAGACACAGACACACACACACACACACACACACACACACACACACGTTTTCTATCTCGGAAATCCTGAAGTCTGGCAGTGTTTTCCCTTTCTTATCTAAAGTTTCTATTGAACTCATGAGTAAAGACGGGGATCACAGTCAGACTAATACACACTCTCTCTTCCTAATCATTGTTTTTTAATTAAGTACTACTGATGTGTGACCACTACTCTTTTATTTTTATTTGTATGTCGTGAGGTCAACATAAAAATAAAAGAGTACTGGTCACACATCAGTAGTACTTAATTAAAAACAATGAGTACACAGAGGGGGAAATCGCTGCCCTGGTGTTGCAGTATTGCTCCCTCTGAAGAAGTCACAATGATTGATACTCTATCAATCCCTCTATTCTGATCAATCTGTTTATTTATGTTTTCCCCCAAAACACTTCATAAAACCATACCTGTTTCAGATGCTCAGAGGAATGCTCGCTATGGCACTGACATAAGTGCTGTTTGAACCTGGGTTCAGTCACAGCGTAGGTATGTCCAGTGAGCGACACCGAATGGTATGTGAAGTATGAACGGAAGTAGTCAGAAGAGCGCTATCGTTCCAAAACCCCATAAAAGAGAAGAGTGTGTACTTTATGCCCAAACGAGTAACAGGGCTGTTTATGTTGAGAGCGGTGGGATGAAGCTCTTTGTCCTCGCTTTCTGTTTAGGACGTTTGGAAACATCCCAAAACAAATCATAGGTGACTTCTATTTTTAATCCCATACTTTGTATCTCAAGGGTATGGGCTGTTTTGTTTTTAATTCTTTGGAACTATGACGGTGTTGTAGTGCAGCATCTGCTGATTTGAGTCAAGCTAACGGTTTTAGAAGTGATCTGACGGCAAACATTCATGGGAATATTTCATAAAACCCATTCAGTTTGCAAACCTGGTGCATTGCCATGGGATGTTAAACAGGGTCAGATTTTTTTTTTTTTTTTTACCATTCATAGTACCAAGTAGTGGGTAAGTAGGCCAGTTAGGTAATTATATCGCTGTTAATCAGGGTTGTAATGAATTCAACTGAATCAAAAGGGCCCACTGCCGCTTTGTTTGTACTCTCCAAACTCAACGAAGCAGAGGATGCAGCCTCGCAAAGTCATCCCCGAAATCTTAACTTTCCTCATTGTGGTCTAGCAAAAGCCAAACAGCCATTTGCTTTGGCTGGAGGCGTTGTTGGTGGGTGTGGACTACAATTACTTTGCAAGACGTCGGATCTGCCTTTTTAAGCAGCCTGAGCCTCAAAACAAATAGCGCTCTCGGCTAATATTCCAAATACAGCGCCGCTTGTTGTCATAATTTAAAACCCCTCCACAGATCACCCGACTGGTCTGTCCGCCTGCCGGGTCAGCCGGGTCTTAAAGACCTCATGTCTTGATGTAAAAATGTTGCGCAACTTAACATGAAATAAACCAAACCTTATTTGTCCTCAACAGGGTCGCGTTGTCCTCGGTGGCCACTGTGTAGCACACAGACACAACACGGCACCTAATCACTGATCGATGTTTGACTGAAGAAAACAACTTGTGTATTTCCTTTTCATAGCCAACACAATCAATTCTGGTGGCATAGCACCAAAGGAAAATCCAATTTGAGAGAGCATGGGTCACGGCCTCGTGTTGACCTGCTCACACCAATCGCAAGCTCGGGTGTTTCCGGAGCCGTTGCGCCTGCGTGAAAGAAGTTCAATGAAGACGTCCAGAAAGCGGCGTATGAAGAAGACCGTCGCTCTGGTTTGGCCCCGGGGTGGTTGTCTCCTCGGCAGGACAGGGGCTGTTTTTGTGTATTGAGGCCGTTGTTAATCACTTGCATTGTTCAAGGAGATCAGGCAGCGGTTGGTGGATGTTTATTGCCAGTGAAAGGGCGTTTTGTTTCTTTCATTTTAAACCCCGTTGTTTTTTTGTTTGGGGACTGGAGTTTTCCCTGAAGCACATTTCCCTCACCACAAACTCTGATCTTCCAGCTGGACCTGTGGTGTCAGGTGATAGGTATTCCATATGTCACGTGTGGGACTTGTTACCCTGCAGGGGGGGGGGGGGGTATGCACTCTTTTAATGAAGGCATACACCGGACTGTTTTTTGTTAAATTAGTAAACGATTACATTTTGGGTTTTTTAAAGTTAAATATAAGTTTAGGATTTATCTGCAGTAACATGATTGATAAGGTGACCCACATGCACATGTTCACAAAGTCAAAAGTTTAAGTCATATACTGCTAGTCATTTTCCAAATATAGTGCTGAATCCACATGCCATTGGCAATGCCTCAGCTGAGAATGTCTGGCATTGTTCGGGGGAATGTTTAGCCCTAAATAAGATGAATATTTTCCCTTTTTGTTTTTTTTTCCCTCCCCACTTGTAGTTACAAGGAGTAAGACTGCCAAAGTTTTAACAAGGCATTCCAAACATGCAAATCTACACAACTACTGTCTGACAGAGTGGCTTTTATCCAGTTATTCAACAAGTCCAGACTCTGTAGTTCAGCACAAGCTGGAATCCTGGATGTCTTCCAGCATTTTCTGTACTTGCATACCGGCTTATCAAATTTGAAAACCCTGTATCTGGACGTGGATTTAAGCACGTGATGGGTTTATTTGGAGCAAGAAGTCACTGAAGTCCTGTCGCGCGAGTGGCCCACATCTGTCTCGTACCTCCTGTTCTCATGCCTGGCTCTCGGTAGCTCATCAGTGACGTGTACGGGGAGCTACAGTTGCACAGGTGTGTGTCGAACGTTACCCATAACCAGAAGTCCGATACGAACGGCGAGATGCAGGTGGAACACGTGCCCCTTCACCACGTCATAAAGCCTGTTTGATGTCGTGTGTATGGAAACTTGAGAGTAGTAACAAGTCCGTGTGTTGCTGTGTCCGGCCTCTCGAGTAGCACCAAAGTGCCAAGGAGGCAATTAGCTTGTCAGAGGGGTGGCAAACGTGCTGAATGCGCTTTTTGTCTGTGTGTGTGTGTGTGTGTGTGTGTGTGTGTGTGTGTGTGTGTGTGTGTGTGTGTGTGTGTGTGTGTGTGTGTGTGTGTGTGTGTGTGTGTGTGTGTGTGTGTGTGTGTGTGTGTGTGTGTGCGCTCTTCAGAAAATAGCGGCGTTTGTGTCCCGAGTCCGCACTTGCTGAGTGATTCCACTGACGGGTTGCCTTCCTCAGCCTTATCTGTGGAGGTGATAGTGAGGTGTGGGCAATGATGGCTCATGATCCTCATCTGGCTAAAAACGGAGACTTCCTAAACGGGAGCGCGAACGGACGTTTTGCAGACGCCTCACCCTCATTAAGGCCTCCGCTGCCTCTCTTTTCACGCCGGCTCTATCGGACAAGTGAGGTTCTATGTTTGGAAGGCCTGTCAAAGGCATCATTAATCCGTTTTTAGCAAACCCTTACACTGTAGGCTGTGTGCGCATATGCATCATGTGTGTTGAATAAATCCAAACGCAGGGCTGTAAGAGCAGCGGGAATCTGTACGCCCCTTCTGGTGGCCTCGCGGATTAAGGAAGTAACAATTGAAATAATTTATTCAATTGAAAGTCAATCTTCCTTTTTAATATCCCTGAGTTAAAACTCCTCTCTTTGTCATTTACCAGTTTCCAGTCATCCGGCCATTCAGCTTGTAAAATTGACCTATTGTGTTCCATTGATGGGGCAGATAACCATGTTACCTTTCCATAGAAAAGCTCCTTTAGAGTTCAGGGGAAGTGCTGTAAGAGGATTCCCCCCGGAGAGAGGAGACTGAAAGGGACTACTGTGGGTTCGGCCCCGCCGGTCCTCTCCGCGGCCCGTTTCTCACACGGCCTGGTGTCCCAGCCGTGTGGCCCCAGGAGCTCTGACATGGGGGGACTTCCCAGAGAAATCGTCAAGAGTTAATGTCACTGTTCTAATCTCCCAATGAGGAGACAAAGACATTTTTTTTATTTCTTTTTTTTAATCAGGAAAACCAAAAGCAGTTTGCGTTTGCATGCACATCCAACCGTTCTTCGCTCAGTGCCAGGCACAGGACAGGCACAGTGTCACCTTGTATGCCGGCCAACATGGGCTGGACCAGTTCGCTTTTTTTATTCAAATCTAAAATGTGCATTGCAAATCTCTCAGATGATCTCGGCTTAGCAGGACCTGCAAGCTACTTGGCCCCCGCTCTTCCCTAAGCGCATCGGCCTGCGAAGTGCCATGCTTAAGCCACAGGAATAAACGCTCCAACCTGAGGTGGCACAGCGGGCGTGAATGCAAATACGGGTCACATGCTGACTGACCTCTCGTGTGGCGATGCCCAGTGCGTGGGCCCGCCCAGACTCACTGGTTTATTGCGTGTCATGAGGTTCGCTCTCCCAGTCATGTGATTTAGTCTTTTTAGTTTTTTGTTTTTTTTAGATATATTAAACTCTCCACTTGCTACCGCACCAGATCTGTGCTTGTATGGTGATTTAGTTTTTTTTTATTTCTATTTTTTAACTCCTGTGGAGAAGGAAAAGGGAAGTGAATGGCTGTGTTGGTATTGCTATCAAAGCACTGCTAATGCAGTTATGCTCAAATAACCACAGGACACGAGAGGAATGCAGTGCTCTCTCTGCTGGTTCCTCCCCCCCCCCCCCCTCCCCCCCACCCCCCTTCCTACCAAACCAAACCAGCAGCTCTGCGAATGAGCAGTCAAAACAGGTCACACATGTCCCTTTTGTTTCTTTTGGGGCCACAAGTTGCTTTTAACGGATTTAAAATGCTGAACTCGGTGGAGTTGATGGTCCCCACTCGCTGACCAAATACACACAAAGCTCTTTCATCCTGCCACCAGCTTACACTGTAATGGAGTGTAATGTCATCATGATTATGAAGTGACGTGTTGCTTCATGAACTGTTACCCACTTTTGGGTTGAGCCTGGGCCCTTGGGTGGATGCCAGATCGGAGCTCGTTCAGAACATGTACAGACTCGTCCGTATTTTCCCGGTGATCTACAGAGACCGGCTGAATTCCTGTCCAGCTTTTCACACGGTTTAAAATTGCCGTCCCTGTAGGAAATATAGCCGTGTGGTTGAACTTAAAAGATAATCTACTGGCTTTCATTTTGCGCTCCATGTTTGTGTTTGCATTATCACATTGTGTTGGAATGAAATGGGTTCTGCACGGAGGCCGGTCTGGTTGGAGGTCTCCGTGCATGTGTTTTGAGTCTGTGAGTCCGTCGGCTCTCTTGTTTACGTGTTACATTAGAGACTGCTGATGGATAAGGCAGCTGTAATGGGTTAGTCTGTGTTTTCACAGCATTGACGGTGCATTGATGAGCCCCGAGGCCTTCTCGCACCATGAATGGATCAAAGTCTTTGTTTTAACCAGGGAAACAAAACAAAAAAAACACACCTGGATGATTAAAGGGAAGCCCCATACTTTCTTTGTGGTTATTTTTACTGGTGCCTTTCCTTGCAGGTCTACAGCACACAAAGGAGCATATCACTCTAGTACGCCGATAAGGGGAAACCACTGTGCCGAGCTTCTGTTTTCATTTTGTTATGGTTGAAAATCCCCAAGGGAGTCCACAGAAAAAATTCCACAAATGAATAGCAGTGAAGTCATTCGCACTGTGCCTTTCCAGAGGATCTCTTTCTCTTTTCAGCCATCTTCCTCTGGACTTTGCCATCACCGGTCACGCTTAAAGAAAAACACACACGTGTTGTTTATTCCTTTTTATTCTCTCCCAACGGGCAAAGTGTCTAACGTGCAGGTAACTTATAAGGATACAGGTCAGCTGTGACCTGTTGTGCTTCGTCAAATTGGACTTTGTCGAGAAATCTGTCGACCCACTGACCTTAAAATAATCGACGCGCTTGCCAGAGGCTGGAACTTGAGATATCGTGTGTCATATCCCAGCTGATCTTGACTCGAGGCTGAGAAGTTTGAAAGTTTCAGACAAAACAATTTCGTTCACTTGATCTCAATTCAATAGGTTGTAGGATAGTAGAGCAAAATGTGGGTTTTGAAATTTGTTTAAGCAGGGAGTGGTTAGGAGCTCCTCTTAAAAAAAAAAAAAAAAAAAAAAAATTATGCACCTGAGGAAACAATGATAGGAGATTCTGTTGATCTGTCCTTTTTGTTTCCACTGGTGTAGTCACCTGGGAAAAGCCTCTCACCTGCCCGTCATCTGTTTGTTTGGGGCACCCTTTACAGTCAACAGCGCATTTATCATTTATATGAACACGACTGTCCCTTTCTTGTCATGTCATGGCTGCGAGGGAGACCCACAACAGGTGCTGACGAGAGCACAAACAAACCTCACCTGGATATGGGCGGGGTGTGTGTTTGTTTGTGGTGAGAGCGATTAGCGTGTGTGTGTGTGTGTTCGTGTTCGTGTTCATGAGGACTCCGTCCTTGGTTTAGAGCATCAAAACCAAATGTAAGGACGCGTCTTAAAACACCAGTACAGTCTGTACAGTAACCACAGCACATTGTGTGAATGTGTGTTCCTAATGGCTGTGTCACATGCGCCCCGTCATGGCCCTCGGGTGTCACGCTGTCGCTCATCGCTACCTTTCTTTAATTAAAGATGACTCACCCACCCGCCCCCTCCCCCCCTCGCAGCAGGGAGAACGGGATCAGCTGGCGAAGGCCGGAAGGCCGCATAGTGATGTCTTGCGTTGCATAATTCCTTTAAGTGTACGTTATATCCGCTCCTCTCTGACGCCGCACGAGGAGTGAGTCATTACGATTTTTTTCTGACTCAACAACGCTGACTGTTTTCTGACTGATTTGTGTTCAGTGTATGCACCTTTTTGTGAGGCGTGTGTACTTTTTTTATTGTTTTTGTCGGTCTTCTACGGAGAGGATGATTGAACTAATGACGCTCCCAATCTTTTTGACCCCTGTCTCTTCCTCCCCTGACCTGGACACAAGCCAGCTATAAATCTTTGGATTGTGGTCACATTCTCCCCCCTCTTCCCACTTCCCTCTTCCCATGTCCCTATAGTGACCGTAACTTTATTTACATCTCAAGCCAATGCTTCAGCTCTTTGTTGGCAACAATTGTGACCACTAGACGAACTCTGCGCTGCCCCAGTGAAGTGCTCCTGCTGGGTTTGGCCCGGGTAGAAAGCAGGCAGCGAGCTCAGATTTGCGTGTGGACGGTGCCTGACGGAGAAGGAGCCCTCCACTGTGCCAGGGTCAGAGATGGACCCGCTGTCGGTTTTCATCGTGTAAATCCCTTACTTGACTTGGCAGTGGAATCTTTCTTTCTACTTTTTAACAAGATTCGAGGGGGGGATTGACCCTCTGGGAGATTAATAGCAATTAGCAGGGTTCTTATCCAAAGTTGCTTATGGGGATCCACATTAGGAATGGAGCAAGTACTGCACTCAACCACATGAGCCACAGGGGCGATGTGAAGCTATCTTTAGTCTAATTAACAGCTTGCTTCTGTCTGTCGTATCTTTCCGTTTCATATGACATAATGGCACAATGGATGCAAAGTGGAGTTTGGCTCCAGAAAATATGCCCACATGCAGTGTTAGCCTGAGTGCTAGCACACCATTCCCATGGCAAAACTCAATGTGAGTGGGGCACATTTCCTCCACAAAATCTAGTTCATCTTAATTGTGGTTTCCATAGGCAGCTATTATGGTGCTAGTAAATTGCTCTGTAATCAGCGTGTAGGGCCACCCTGATCATACACCATACATGTGATGGGATGAAAGCACGAAACTGAGTTCCCTGTGCGTTTTTCTTTCTACGTCCTGTTTGTGTCTCATTGGCTCTGACTTTGGATCAACGGTTAAGTTTGATAGGGGATGCCGCCTCTTAAAAGTGGTCATTTTCTATTTTCATCTTTTCTTGTCTTTTTCTGTCTCTGCCTTTTTGTTCCCCCGCTTTTTGCCTCTTTCCCTCCATCTCTGTCTGTTTGTAAAGAGCGACAGTCTTTAATTATAGTTTTGTTTTTGGGAAATAATGTGTAGGCTGTGGCAAAGTGAGTGTCTTAGAAATCCTGTTGACACACAAACAGCGCAGTCTGTTATGCAACATCCCATTTCAGTTGTGACTCTCAGGCCACATGGAGTGAGTGTCCTTATTGCCTTCTGATGTCACACCTATTGTGATTTAAAACTGAAAAAAAAACACAAGACCTTTCCCAAATTCCAAAAGGGACAGTCTCTATTGCATTGTGCACCTCCAAGACACAAAGACTGCGGCTATCTTGGGACGCATGTCAACAGGCGGAACCGCAACAATATGAATGTTGGAGGGGCCAAGAAAAGACGAAAGATTGTGGTGGGTGGAGAAGCATGACCAGGACTGAGAGGAGAGAGAGAGGGGGAGGGGTGGAGGGGGAGGGAGGCAGGCACAACCAGTTACTTCCTTGGGTGCGTTCAGAAATAGTCACCCCCGAGGGGCGGAGCGCACTCGGCGCTATATAGAACCAGGCGACAACTTTTGATTGTGACGAGTGGAGCCAATGCGGAAGTATCTTGCAACGTGCATTCTCTCTACTGTCCAGCAGGGGTCGACTCCTCTGGTTGCAAAAAGAAGTCTGATTGTATAGAAGTCTATGAGAAAATTACCCTCCTCCTCACTTAATTTATTCCCTCAGTAAACATAGTAAACATGAGTTGATGGTCTCAATTGCTAGTTTCAAGTATTCTTCAATACAGCATGATGTTCATTTAGTAAATCATGGTCCCTTTTAGAGTAAAATAGACCATAAAGTCTGCTTTAGGGTGGGCGTTTCCAGTGACAGGTTGCTGCCTCTACCTGAGCCGTATACAGCATATTTACGTCGCTCTTCTGCATTTCAAATATTATAACTTCCTTTTAATCGGTTGCAAAAACACATGGCGATGGCCGAACTCGAGGCTTCAAGACGACAGTCTACAAACCAATGGGTGGCGTCTCGATGACTACGTTATACTTCTTACAGTCTTATGTATAGAACACTGGATTCTTCAAACAACAGCGCTCTCATTTTAGTGTCAAGCGTCAGACTGGATTTACGAACGCACGCCTAGTCTAGTCAACTGCTCAGAGCCAGGCTAACTGTTTCCCCTGTTTCAAGTATTTGTACTAGGCTAAGCTAACCGGCTTCTGGCTATAGGCTTATATTCAAGGGACGGACGTCGGAGTGGTATCAATCTTCTCATTTAACTCCCTCGAAAAGCAAATAAGCATATTTACCAAAATGTTGGACTTTTGATTTTGCTCTTCCTACCGTGATGATTTCTGCCATGAAAAAATAAATGGATACCCAATCCGACTGGTAAACACGTTAACATGGGTCAGCATCCTGGATAATACTGGAATTTGTTATCTAGGTTTCCCTTTATCAAGATATAAGCTGCATGTTATTGGCATTTCTATATGTGCTGCTTAACAACTGAGGAATCCTCAATTTTAAGGGAATGTAGTGAAGGAAGTGCAGGCCCTGTGGAAGAGCTGCATGTTAAACTGAACTAAAACCTGATGATGTTTCACCTTGTAAACTCAGTGACCTAGTCAACCAGTTTTTCAGTTTCTTTTCACGCCCTTAGCTTAAGCAACTACTGTTGTGGTTGATGCGGGTTTGCAAAGGCCGTCACTAATGTGCCTGCAGCTGTCTGCTTGATCTCTTTCTCAAGTGTTTGTCTCACGCCATCTTTTTCCCTCTATCGTCTTATCTGTTTATGAAGTCATCATGTATCAGGTCATAGGACAGCCAAAGTACCTCACACCCTCCTGCGCTCCTCTGCTCTGCTTTACTTCCAGACGTCAAATCTCACCTCGCCCCAGTCAATATTAACCAAGCTGCCCCCCCTCCCACACTCCCCCCCCCTAAACCCGCTTAAACTTGAAAATCTGACACGTTACCAGCACTGTGTCTGGGGTCGTGTGCTGTTGGAGTTGAGGATCGACTGAGCCCAGGGGCTAGCGCTCATAGAAGCTGATGTGCTTCAACCACGACAGCCCCCGTGAACTTTGACCCCCCATTCTCTCATCAGTCGTCGTCCATCACCCTGTCAGAGACAGAGCTGCTTTTGTCTGCCTGTGCAGGGACTAACCTCAGCTGCTTTTTCTCACTCTGGACATGTCACAGCCATTTTGTAGTTGTCTGTTTTTAAGATTAGGGTACATGAAGTGAAACACTCTTTGTTAGCTGCAGGAAGCAATGGTAAGATTAAAAACATGAGTCGCACAGGTTCATATCCAGTTAAGCTGTCAGAGATATTCATTCTCTGGTTTCAAAACTATCTCCATTGCAGTTTCAGCTGCTGCAGGAATCTCTTGGAAACAACAGCCAGTATGTTGAAACATGACACGATGACGTTATCTATTATCAGAGAAACGACTGACTCAAAGCAACCATAAAACGAGAGGATTTCACCCCCGAACTGACTCGAGTGACCAGTCTCCTAGAAAGCCGTGACATTCTACTATGCTGTTCCCCGATGAGGGCACAACATGCTTGATGGGGAGATGTAGAGCACCATTGTGTAACTCCTCTCCCCAGCTCCCATTCGAAGGGCCAGCCCTGTGTGTGTGTGTGTGTGTGTGTGTGTGTGTGTGTGTGTGTGTGTGTGTGTGTGTGTGTGTGTGTGTGTGTGTGTGTGTGTGTGTGTGTGTGTGTGTGTGTGTGTGTGTGTGTGTGTGTGTGTGTGTGTGTGGACGGGCTTTGTTGTCCTGTGAAGTCATGCATTAGGGGATAGCTTAGCAGTCGCCGAGAGGAGCTTTTTCTTTCTTTCTAATTACAGCACGGCCTAGTCCGGCAAGGGACCATTGTGCCAGGGTGCTGTGAGTTCCCACAATGGAGCTGCTCAGCGGAGAACAATGAGTCAAATTCCTGACTGTTCCCAGCAGGTTTAGAGGCAGTGCTGACAAATAAAGACAGCAGAGTTACAGTGGCTTTGCTACCCCAGTGGGGATATTGGTTTGTGTTTGTGTTTGTGTGTGTGCTTGTGTGTGTGTCCCTGCCCCTGTTGATGTGTGTGTTACGGGGCAGCTACATATCCCGCTGGGAGCACAGGGAGGGGTTGAAAGATGGGGGAGGTGAAGAGGAGGGAGCTCGTTTGGTTCTTTCTGTTGGAGGTGAAAGACCGTTCGCTCTTTTCTGGTGTAATCCAACCCCTGAGAACCAAAAGTTGGCAACTAAAAGCTGCATTGAAAGCATTGTCGATCAAAATTGATCATAGATCAGACGGAACACTGGACTTGTGTAAGACTACGTGTACAAACCCGTCTCTGATGACTTCTTCATCGCTCAAACACAGTGGGTCCCGAGCTCTCGTGTACTTGGCCACACTAAACGCAATCTTCTGTCTTGGTGCTTCTGTGCAGATGGGAAATGTCGAGATTGCGGCAAGAATAGCCCGGCCATTTGCAAGCGGAAGGGTTCTGTTGTTTACATTGCCAGAAATGTGTGCTTACACAGCCTTTAAGTAGGCTGCAGAGCTCGAAGGCCCCCAACAAGGTCTGGTTGCACTTGATGCATCCAAACTGGAGTTTCTGGGGTTCTTGCTTTCCCAGCTGTTCAGAAATATGCCTCTGTGTGTGTGCGTGTGTGCGTGTGCGTGTGCGTGTGCGCGTGTGTGTGTTTGTACGAGTATCCATTTATACCCTGAAAGTGTTGCGTTGATAACCTGTTCTTCTCATAATCACTGTTTACTGAATGGGAGCTGGTGGGTGGTAAGAAAGACCCCACAGTGAACAGCAGGTGCCCTGCTGAGACGTACACTCTGGCATCTGTTTGTTTATCGGTCACAGATTTTGACAGATTTCGTTCAGATTTTTCTCCTCATGCAGGGAAGGTCTTTCTTTTTATTCTTTTTTGTACCATATGTGAAAACTGGTACTATAATCAGTTTAATTGCATTACATTACATTATAACAGGTTATCATGTACAATGCTACTGTCTGGCCAGTTTCTTTTATAGAATTTGTATTCAGAGTGTAGTCGGAAAATTCCACTATACTTGGTGATGTCTTCAAATGGCACTTTTCTGTCAGACTAACAGTCCTTTATCCAAAAGGTATTCGATTTTGAATAATATAGACTGGACAGATTATCCCATTAAAGAAGCTGGAATAAGATATAATTCTTCAACATTTGTGCTTGACAAATGACCTTTGGGACCTTTTGGGATTTAATTTTCAGTCAATTGCTAATACATTTCCTTATTGTTTTGCTTAGGATGTAATTTCCTGCTGTTAAAAGAATAAAGTCCATTAAGAAGATGTTGCAGCCTTTGAGTGTTTCCTAGTTTGCTATCTATCTTGTCTTTTTCAATTGTATGCACCCTAAAATCATTCAAGAAGCTGGACAGCTCAAACTTAACTTGTTTCTTCATTGGGATGATTGGATTATTGCAACATTGCACCAGGCTTCTATGTGAAGTGTTGTTTGTAAAACGTGCCGTTAGCATTGACATGTCAGTCCAGTCATTCAACTTGTAATCACAGTGAAGTTTTCTTTTTTTTTTGCGGGGGGGTGGGTGGAGTGGGGGGTGGGGGGTAGGGGTGGAGTGGGGATTGTGGGGGTAAGGGGGGTAGGGGGGGATTAATGTTTGTCCAGCTTTTTGGCAATGTGGGTGATTTTGACATTGATGCTGCGTGTCTGTGCCTCGGCTTCACAGTCACACCCACTTGCTCTGGTTTGAGGACATTTGCCAAGTGGTTCACAGAGGCCATAAAACGCCTCGAAAAGCGTTTCATCCTGCGCAGGCTTTTGAAAAGCATTCACACAGTCCTCCCTTGTCTCCCCCCCCCACACACACACCCTCCACCAACCTACCCCCACCCACCCCTTTGCTCAATTCACAAGAACGTGACACTCTATCTCCTTTTAATGGTTACCCTACCTTTTAATGAAAATTGATAGTTTCACACACATACACGCACCCCAGCTGCCATTGATCCAGCCTAATAAATGTTTTATAAGCCCCACTGTAAGGACACCCCGCTTTTATTCAGAAGGTGTCGATGGTTGAGTCCAGAGGGAAAGCTTGCTGGGCTACCTTCTTCTTACGGCCCCTGAATTCACTGGGGGAGAAATACATTTTCTCTGCAGTGCATAATTATCTGGTACTTTTAAAGTGTTCCAATTCAAAGCTAATGCAGATCCGTTTGGACCTTGGAGTGACCTGGAATTTCTAAACTCTCTGAAGGCAGACGTCTCGGATCAGGGATAGGGTGGGAGGAAAACGCTCGCTAATGAATGAATGAATGAAAGTGAAAACAGCCCAGAGGAAAGGGTAGGCCACTCATCAATTAGTGGGTGCAGATTCACTCATCCCACAATTTCTTTCCAGACGGTTTTCACATGTATATAGTCCGTCTGGGTGATATTGTATTATTCTGGAAAGTGGCACCCTTTCACAGGATATGCCTTTTTAACACAGCAGAGGAGAAACTCTCCCTCCCTCCCTCTTGATCCACGTCTTTATTTTTATCTGATGGCATTAAGAGACAGGCCGAGTGTTTGTGTTTGGCTTGTGTTGGTGCTGTTGTGGGTTCAAGGGGTTCAGTCCCTTAAGTCTTACTATGTGAAGAAGATCCCCATGCTGTTGGCCAGTCAGGGGTTAAGCTCAAAATTCTCTGAAGCCTTGCTGCTGAATTAGCATGCCAAGGAATGGGAAAAATCCAATGAGCCTAACTGGACTTGACTCGTGGAGGCTAATGGTTAACAAGCCATGATGGAATTTCCCTTTGATTCAGTAGAGGTGACTTGAGCTCTCGCAGATATTTTCTTTTGGAGGATCGAAAATGTTGTCACAGGGGAACTTTGATGCCGTAATGGAATTTGAATGGCCTTGAAGGGAGACGTCTGTAGGTAGTGTGAGCCCATGGGCAACACAATGCTGCATATTCTGATGTGTATTGTTACTGTGATGTCAGTTTAATACAAAACAAATGTATTTTAAAGGAATATTGAGGAATCAGAGAGCAGCAAACTTGGATCCTGTTCTTTATTTGCTTAGCTTTGTTTGCACTGTACTGAAGTCTGTTCATCCTGTACAATATTTCAGTTTGATCCAGTTAGATTCTTTTTTAAATGGCATACTTCAAACCAGTGAGAAGAGAACAGAAAAAAGCAGAAAAAAAGCAGACATTTCTTATATGAAATAACCAAAATGGTTCCAACTTTGGCAGAAGATATTGAGTTCATCCCTCATAGAAGTTTCCAGGGCCTTTTAATATCTATCATAAAAGTTTATGTAAACCTTAATTGGTATTTTTTTTTAATGAATGCAGAATATATGTATGTTATCTGTATTGTTATTATTTGGTGTTAGATTTGAAAAAATAGATTTGGTTATAACTTTTATACCAGTTATTTTCAGGTTATCCATACAACATGTTGAAGCAGTATGTGTGTATAGCGTGTACTCTTTATGTGTACTCTGGTGCTCTTGATACATGCAATGTAATATCTTGTTTCGTCAGCATTTTGACGACCACGATACATACACGCACACATTATCACCTTCTTTGCATACTCTCTGTAACACATGTAGAGACCGAGTGTCACAGAGGCATGAAGATATGGGATGCCATTCACAAATGTGTCTCGGTAACCACAGAACACACCCAGCGAGTCTTCGATCTTAATACGTGCTCTACATTTCATATGGATGCTGTTATCTGCCGTTAGGTTACATGTTCCTGAAAAAAGAAGTGCCTTGAATATCAAACTGGAAATGGATCAGCCGAACCCTGTCTCGCACTGAAGAATATTATTTGTGTGAGAGTGTGTATGTGTGTGCGCGTGTGCGGTTAGAGTGAGTGTGTCTTTCAGAAAAGCAGGGCACAGGGCCATGTATCTGCAGCTGCCCCCTCTCTGTGCGCTCTTTGATGGGGAAAAAGATGGCGTTGACTTCTACACCCACAGCTAGACACACACTCACTCACTCACTCTCACACACAAGTTTATTTATTCTTTATGGCAGTGTACTGTCTAGAACTCATTCTACAGTATCAGAAGAGCCGGTTACAGTTCACCACAGTGCATGCTGTATTTATGGGAGTCACATCCTTGTCTGTTCCATGACCAAAGCCGTTGGAAGTGTAACGCTCATTTATTGTTGTTGCTCCAAATAGTAGCAGGAGGACGCCCCTGACACTGGCACGATTTGAAACGCCCGCCCACACACACACACACACACCCATACATTCACAAATATAGCCATCCATTGTTTAACCAGCCCAACAGACTTAAAGGTCTCGACCGTTAGTCTGTTTGTGGTGTGTTTGTCTAGCAAAGATAGCAGGCCCACCTGTTCCTTGTGTGCACTGTACCTACACACTCACACTATTTGGACACTAGCTGAACTACTGTGTCCGTCATTCTTATTCGCTGAAGTCTATTTTTGGTTTGAATTGGAACAAAGAACTCTTGCAAATGACGGTTGAAGTGAACCTTTCCAAAAGAGCAGAAAAGCTCTGTGTTTTTCAATGTATGTCTAATGACTCCCTCTATTTTTTCCATCATGCGTGTCCAGGTTTGGATGACAGCCTGCAGCAGTATGTGAGCAACTTTGAGCGGGAGAAGATCAGTGGGGAGCAGCTACTGAAGATCACGCATCAAGACCTGGAGGAGCTCGGCGTGGCCAGGATTGGACACCAGGAACTGGTGCTGGAGGCTGTCGATCTGCTCTGCGCTCTGGTCAGTAGACCTGCGCCGTGCATGTGTGTTGGCTAATGTGATGCGCATCCAGATACAGTAGCGGAAGGATGTGTGACAAAGCAGGGGCTCTCTTTTGGTCGCTGTCCCCTCCCCTCGTTCTCAATGTCCGCATTCACAAAAAAAAAAAAAAAAAAAACACCCCAGCCTGTAGTTTCTGGTTCGGCAGTTAAAGGAACCAGCGATGCAGAAAGGCTCATAATTTCCCACACAGCTCAGCGGGGTGTGGAGGCACCACAACACACAAAGCAGCCCGAGGACTTGGGGGGGGAACAGCAGTGTCGCTCAAGAAGAGGAGAGATCGGGTCAAAGGGGCCTTGGGCTCGATTTTGGCCGTTAGGAACCGTTGTGAGGTCATAGAGGCAGTTGATGGTAATCGTGTAGCAACGAGTGACAGTTTGATAACTTTGATAGATAAGAACCCTCCCCCTATTTGCCCTCGCATGTAAAGTCTCCCTCACGCACACTAAATACATAAAAACACACGGCGTATTTGCTCTTTGGTCTCGTCAGACAGCTCATTCTTTCTGCTGAGCCATCTTTCTTGCTTCAATTATAGATCCCCTGTTTGGCTCTTTATTAGTCTCTGTGGTGGCGGCGCAGCTGACCCATTGTCCATCATCATAGCTCCCAGAAGAACTGCCAGCACAAAAATATATCTGCCTTCAACTAGTGAGCATGAAAAGACTGAAACCCGTCCATGCTCCAAGTGAAAGAGAAGCAGGTTTTCCAGCAGATGGGATCGATTTGGAGTTTTATCACTTCCTGTGCCATAAAAGCCCCAGATTGTGGTCCCTGCGTTTTTGATCAGTGTCAGCGTTTCTGCCTTTTACGCTCTCTTAAAATGCTTTACATTAATCGTTTGGGGCATGGTTATTTTTACGCTGAAGGAATTTGGAAATTCTCTCTCCCACACGAGGCCGCATCTTGCATCGACGCTGATGTGAAAGCTGTAGGTCCAACGAGTTTGGATCACACGATTTTATGGCTCAAAAAGATGTGATTTCTTTTGTCAGTGATCCGCTTCGTCAGCACACTGAAGCCATGCTGGGGTTTTCTAGGAAGTGTGAGGCCTGCACATGTGCGTGACTTAGTGTGTGGTGGGCGAACGACTCATCACTTGGCTCACATCTCATGTCGCTTGTAGCGGCCACCTTGAAACCTTTGCCAGGATGTCTTTTGATGACCAAGGTTAAACCAAACGGTGTACAGGTTGAACTGGGACATCACGATTTGATTCCCTTCGACCCAACTTTCACCCAATCGATACACTCTTCCATTGTTTGTTATTCCGCAAAAAAGCTAAGACACACAACTCGTCTTATACCTGTTAACAGAATCTCCTCCACCTGTAAGTACTGGAAGCGCACACCTGGAAGCACTTGGCACATACACGGGGGGCCTTTTATTTGTTCTGATAGATTTACTCATCACAGAATATGTACCACATGAGACATCCTGTGGTTCATAACCTCTTTTACCATCACGGTAATCAGGCCCAGATTCTTGTTCACCCCTAGAACCTTGACATCATGGCAATGACATCTCAAATCATTTTCCCCTTGAGCCGCTTCATAAATTTGGCCTCCAAAGTGCTTCCTCAGCATGGCTTTGTTATCCTAAGTAAACCCCTCTTCCTTGCATGTGAACTTTAATCTGCACTCTATAGTCTTATGCAATTTAGTGCCAGAGTATTTGGCGCGTTGTATTTTTACCGTTCCTCCCTGTCCCTTGGAACTTAAGGTCAGGAATGCTGGACTCCTGGCAGCCTTTCACCTCTCACTGAAGCAGTCCGGCAAAATGGTTTTTGGCCTTTAGGGGTTTCCTTATTAAGAAGGAGGCCTTGGCCTTCCACAGGCCCCGTGGGAGGAAGTGAGGGCCCCCGATTCAATTAGCTTTAACTGAGGCAAGGTCACTGCTACCAACGGGGACACAGGCCACCATCACCCGACACCCACACCAGCTCTCACACTCCCCCACTTTCTCTCCTTTTGTTTACCATCAGGTCAGACTCTTTCCGTCGCTGCAGTCACATTTGTCTTTGTGACACTTCGCTACTAGGCTTTGCCCTTGAATTTTAAACATTTAAGCATGTGCACACATTGTAAAGATTTCACCTTTTATATATCAGGAACCTGAGCTGTCCTGTTAGCAGTTCCAACCCTAAATCATGATGACCAATGGGCTAACGCACAACCCCACAGCTCTTAAGGAAACATCCACACTCGTGCTTCTCTTCTATCCAAAAGCTCTCAAGAGCAAACTACTCTCTAGGGACGAGAGAGAGAGCGAGAGAGAACATTTCAATTAATTGTCCTGGACTTCTCTGAGCCATGATGTCTTTTGCAGAGTCAGTGTTGAAACCCAACACTTCTTCATTTGTTCTCGGACCCCAGCAACCCACACAGACCTGCACCACATGATATCCACACGCACACACACACATACACACATTAACAGTCTGCACCAGACATTGAACATACAGTATATGACAGATCATCTGGCCCCGCGAGCCACAGAGCTGCTGTAAATGGGTTTTACCATTGCCTAGGGGGGGTAATCTGTCCCGAGTTATATAACGCTTAACCTTAGTTGGCACATTATAGCAACAGACACACAAATGCACAGAGCTTCTTTCTATGGTACATACATTTGTATCTTTTATGGTCAAGTCAGATCCATGTAATGCCTGTGGCGTGGGCAGGAAGTGCTGTGTTGTGATAGCCATTCTATGTTTCTCCTGGGGACACTTCTACAAGCATATAGTCCCTTCAAAGAGCCCCAACTCGAACCTACACAAAAACAGCTTCTGCCATCTTGATTCTAGATTAACTGAATGTCTATTAAAAAAGGCCCTAAAAGAATGTAAATTTGGCTTGAAATGCTGTTATGAGAATGAAAAATTGCATTAGACTAGAACCACATATTTTGCTCAGACGTGGTTTTCAGCTCAGCTGGCAGTGTGGGACAAAAGCTCGCTGGACATCTGTGGGCCTGTTGGAACCGCTGTGACTGTGTGATTAGCCCGCTAATGAAAAGGCCAGGAGAGACGTTTGATCTGGAAAACACTCGCACTGCCTCTGTGCTACAGTTCCACTTTTACTGTGTGGAGGACTCGATGAGAAACCCAAACTATCACCAGGTTTATTTTCTGCCATTTCTTTCTCTGTATATTCCCTGAGCATGTTTGCTTATCTATATTGATGTTTTAGCGATCCATTTCACGTCAAGTGTGCCATGAGTAAGGCGGCCTACAGCTACTGTTTGACTAGTCCGTTTATTCCACGGATTCCTTGAGGACTGATTTGTATATTTGTTTGAGCTCAAGTTGGATAGAGGCAGTGGAGGAATAAAAAAAGTCCACACTAAACACTTGCAGATCTCCTTCGCGGTTTCCCAGACACGTGCAGTTTTACTCCTTGCTAAGCATATTTAGCTACTGGCACATCACACATACGGCAGCATTGCTGGCAGCGATGCAGCACCATGTAAGCTGATATTTACCAGGACAGCAGCCAGGCTACCATTTCTTTGCTTACCTTTTAACCAGCACATTAGTCCCCAAACCCATTTATTCAATCACAACATTGCAAACACTTTAAAACAAGCTCTTTCTATATGCTTTACTATATCAAGTGCTCATGCTCTCACACACACACACACACACACACACACACACACACACACACACACACACACACACACACACACACACACGAAGATAATAAGCCCATTGTTACAGGGCAGTACCCTGCACTAGCTAAGTTCCTACGTAGCTTGGTCTTGGTGACCGTTGCAGGCACAGAGCTCTGCTGCTTTGTTCAACTGAATAATCTATAAATTGGAGGAATGCGGAAGCAGGAAACAGCCGAGGCTCAAGAATGCAAACCTTGCCCAGCCTGGTAGGAATCAGGTGATGGCATGTGCACACGCTCCCTGCACGCACCCGAACAATCCCGGCGACTGGAGGGGGAAATTTCATACCAGAGCTGTTCTCGCAGACAAGTGCACTTAAATCATATGTCAAAGAAATGATTACAGCTCTGCATTGTACAGGAAACAACACGTTTTCCTGTGAATAGGACTCCACTGTTGTACAAGTATCCTCCCAAGTCTAGACTGTGTAGAGGTGTTGTTTGCTTTGATCTTCAGTTTAATTGGAAATATAATTTTGTCTTCAATCATCGGTGCGTGATTATTCCAATTATTTTGTTTGACCTAGTTAACATGGTGTATTTATTGACTTCCCGTTTTTTTAGAACTATGGGGTAGAGACGGACAACTTGAAGAATCTGGTTGTGAGGATGAGAGCTGCCACCAACAGTCTACACATGGCCACGTCTGACCGCAGGAAAAGCCCCGTGTATGATGGCAGCATCTCACGCAAGCCGCCCAACGACTTCCTCACCTCTGTGGTCGAGCTGATCGGCGCTGCAAAGAGCCTCCTGGCTTGGCTCGACAGGTAACTACATTTCTTTTATTTATTTATTTTAAACCGCCAACTGCTTGTGCAGGTCAGATCAGATATCAGAAGGGCTGTCATATGACTACTATGAGTAGATACAGGCATTTATCTTTGGTATAGAATGACATTTTCCAAAAGGTTAGCAATAGCCATTGCACATATCCATGCAGTTGGCCAAGTTAACACTATATGCAGTTGTAAAGCAGAAGTGCAACCCCCCGTGAGCTTTAAGTACGGAACTGGCAGGGTCCCCTGTGCTCTCCTGGCGACCTGTTCCACATCACACCATAAAAGCAGAGCATACTAAGCAGGTTGCCAGGATTAAGTGTTGGCTGGCTGAAATAAAGCTTCTGTTTATGTGGCATGCTCGGCTAAAGCGGGTAAGATTACGTCATGATTTAAATGGCAGTTGTGATGTTAAGATGAGGGCAATGTGACAGTGTTTTTAAAAGTGCTGTGCTGAAATTAGATCTGTGTAGTTCACATTTATACATGTTTTTATTTTTTAAATGAGCAGACATACTCGAAGAACTGCATTGAGGGTTATGGTAGCTATTTTAGAGTTCATAAGCATATGTTTTAGATGGAGTTAGGGGGAGAAAGAGGGAAAAAATGGCACCAGAACGGTGACATCCATGATTTACAACCACGTCTGACTGTGGCAGTTCACCCAAACACTGCAATAAGAGCAAGGTTCACTGAGTCTATAAAGTATAGTGTTCGTAGCTTATAGCTGACTCCACAGTAAATCACTTGAGATGTGCGCTCCATGGCCACTTTATTAGGTACACCAATACAATTAGATGCAATCTAGTACAACAACTACATTTTCTTTCTTAATGAAGCTGATAACGGCTAGTTTTTGTTCAAACTTTCTGAGAGTGAAATTCAACTGTATTTTTGTTACTGAATGGTGCTATACACATAAATGCATTTTGAAATGTGTTTCCAGTATTATTATTCTCTCATGCAATGGGGTGGGTAAAATATCACAAACTCTTCTCAGTATAATCCAGCTTACTTCAACACCCCATGCCACCTCAGTAATACACATTTGGTTAAATGAATGCCTCTCCGATGGTGTCAATCAAAACAACATAAATATCACTGTAAAAGTAGAATTCATGGATGAGCTTGAACAGGTGTACGTAATTAAGTTGCCACTGAGTGTTGCAAATAAACATCAAACATTGGCGTCAGATGCTACGATTTTTTAATTATTAGGCAATGTGAATGACTACATCTCAACCCAACTCTGCAGTCCATTGCTGGTTCCTAATGTTCTCCCTTACCTTCTTTGTCTGCTTGCAGGACGCCTCTTACAGGGATCAGTGACTTCACAGCCACCAAGAACAAGATCATTCAGCTGTGCCTGGAGCTCACCACCACAGTTCAACAGGTCTGCACGCTAGTTAGCTCAACAGCACACATGTAGCTAGCTAGCCCCTGGGTAACACACAAACACACAATAGGTTTTTCCACCAAGCACATACCGGCCCAGGGGCACAGACATGGAGAAGAGGGTTATGGGAAATGTGGTCTGGCAGCCATGACACAAGCCTGAAGCCAGCAGACTGAGCACATTATTGCAAATGCTGATGTTTTTCTTGGGCTCTTTTCCTCCTCATGCTGGCTAATGAGGAGACCCCCTTCGTGCAGGGACGTTTTATGGTAACCGTCGCTTTTGTGTTTCCAGTTTCATAAAAACCCACTGGCTCTCTTTTAAAGGTGGCCGCCAACATTCCCCAGGCTGCCGTACACGTTCAGCCATGTGGTTTCTGTTTTTGCTCCTCCAAGACGCTCACAGTGGGAGACCAAGATGTCTGAAAGCACTTCCTGTGTGTTGGTTTAATGCGGGGATGAGGAGGCCCATCTGACTGCCTTGTAGAAGGCTGACGTTTAAAACGGAGCACACATCCACTATGTTTCACCACTTTCTGCTTGGCATTGCTCTAGCATTGCATCATGATACAATTGTGTGTCGATGTCTGTCAGTGTCATACAACCAGAAGTGGTTGGTCATATGTCTTAAACAAAGGGAGCTGGTGAGTGGCCTTTTGTTCAGTATCAAAGATATTGGCTTGTATGTGCAATTTGTTCTCCCTAAAGGGTTTGACTTAAGCATAGCCCGCTAAGCAACCCATTTTACACTGCCGGTGAAAGTGGCTGCAGAGAATGCAGGTGTCATTTTTAGGGGGTTATTGCATCAAAATAAATTCCTTTCCCAGAGTGCCCATTTCCTCGCAAGAGTCTGGGATTTCAGCGCCTCTGGTGATTTACTGTGGGTGTCTCGGTCATGGTCTTCCAGGAGAAGTGGGGGGGTATATGGGTTTCCCACACTGCCATGTGAAGTGGAGAGGTTATGGTGCAGAATAAACTCCCGATAGGTGCTGAAAGAGTCTTGTAAGACCGGAGAGATTAGTTTCCTCCAACAACTGGAGGAGAGGCGTAGTCTGGTCCTCCGTTCATGGCCACGGATGCAACTGCAGGAACACTGATGAGGGGGCTCGTGTCCAACTCATCACATCATTTAAGTCTCTAAACCGACACGGAGTACTAAGACTCATTTCTTTAAACCATTTAGTCTCCCTTTGTTATTCCTAACGTGTAGGCCAGAGTATGAGCCACTAGTTAATAAAATAGGGTTGCGCAGACTGCCGCAGTGATTAGTTTTACGATGGGGGAGGACGGCGTGAGGTTTGCCCAACTCCTTCATGAACTTCAGCCAAGAATTAGGGCTTTTCAGATCACACAATTTATGTGTTCTGGCTGAATGAAGCCTGTGTGTACACACACAATGGGACACGGCCATAAAACAGTGAGCGCATCAGCCACCTTGGCTGACCCGTCAGCGTGGAGGTCGTTCTCTCTCGACGCATTTTTTTTTTATCGATCCCCCGTGTCTTTTATCAGCGCCTCCCACTCCTGAACTGTTGGCTCAGATATGAAGTTTATATCTCTCTTCTCTTGTTAAAAAAAGCAAACAACAACAAAGACTCCATTATATGGGCCAAACACTGAACTTTTACAAATCTATCCGTCATATGTTGAAACTTTCTGAATAGCAGGATGTCATAAGGTCAGGTCTTTATTTCGCTTCAGTGTAAAGGCAGCTACACTCCAGGTTCCCCGCACTGTGCCAGCTCTCCTCTCTCTCGGCCACTTCATTGCTCGACCATGCAAATCCACTCTGGTGGCAGATCAAAGGGCCCAGAGAGCAGCACACGGAGAGTCATCTGATCCACACCGGCTGTGGGATCAAGTCCATAATGTGAGGGATCAGTACACCCAGGGAATTGTCCCTCAGCCTCGCTCAGCGCTGGGTTACGATGAGGATCCTGTCTACTAGGAGGACTTTGGTTTTGACAAAGATATGGGATTCATCTGGATATCACAAACGGATTTTAGAGGGATCATCTGCGATATTGTATTCACATGATTTGATGGTGCTGCGAGATAAGAGATAAAATGTTTCATGAATGTTAAAACTTGATGGGAGGTTTGCCAAGCCACGGCTGCAGCACACACTGATACTGTTTTGTTTCACGACCTCTAAACATCGAAATATGTATTTTTAGCTCATCCCTCTTGGCTCAGTCAACAGTGCAGTCATCCAAACATGGGCCAGTCTCGAAAAGAAATATGCAGTCGCATGTTTACGCAAGCATAGCCAAATTCTTTCTGAAACCACCATATGTTCTTGGCTGACTTTTAAAAAATGTATTGTAGGGAAACATGAGTTTGGGACCAATATATGTCTCTTGAGTTGAAACCAATTATTGTGTTTTTCCTACTTAATGTTTATATTGCCCCCCACAGTCCCCAAGTAGGGGAAATGTGGCAAAGTCACGTGTACATTACTTTACCAAAGGAGATTAGTCCTTTTTAAACAGGCACTCAAACGCAGATCAAAAATCACATTTAGGGAGCCTAGGATGTACTCTGCTTTGATGTGAAGCCATCGCTCACGGCCACAGACAGTCATTCAAATCTTTTCAGGGCAAAACAAACTAACAGTATGACAAGCCAACTGCATTTTGAAAAACAGACGCTCCCCTTTAGCCCAGTGGAATGTGCAAGCTATGGAAATATGGAAAAACTTGCTCGACCCCCATTCGCTGTCTGCACAATGGATTTACAACGGGCAACAGAGCTGGCTTTGTACACGGCACATGTCTGTGCATGCCACTAATACTGTGAGGGCCACAACACCAATACCCCTTTTATTTTGCATCGACAAAGGCTTGTGGCTTGTGAGGCCTCCGGAGATGTAAGAGACGTGTTGAAGTTGATTTGCTGTGTTCTCTAGTTATGACAGAAGCATTTCACCTGTGTTTTGATGGGTGGCCGCCCTGCGGGCATTTCCAGCATAGAGCCAATTTCAGGGGCCCCCACATGCACCGTGAACCCCCCCCCCCCACACACACACACACACACACACACACACACACACACACACACACACACACCCTAACCCCGTGAACCAGGGGCCCTTTCACCACCACCAACACAGTTGTCAGGGGAGGCTGTTGCCTCAGCTGTGGCCGGTCCAGCTGCAGTCTATGAGTGCCATGTCGGGACACTTGGACGGGACGGCGGTCAGTCCCCCAGCTGACTTTGCAGACTTTATTGTTGGATCCTTCCCCCAAACAACCATGAGCACAGCTACTGTGTCTTATTTGACTTCCAGATAACCCCTGCCTCACTAGCCCACCCACTTTCAACTGTGGAAAGCAGTGATGCATCCAACTGTTTGCAGAAAACCGTGTCACTGTTTGGATGAGAGCTTTCTGAACATCATTACACATTTTCTCCAATTGTTTTTCACCATGTCATCAGCACATTGTTACTTTACGAGAGTTGCTATGGTATTCACGTTTCAATGTATTTTACTGAACCACACAGGGCATTATGTAAGTATTGCCTCCGCCAGGATTTAGGCAGAGAGGTAGTTTGAATCTAAAAGCTGTTTAATTGAGGCTGTTCTACATTTTTCTCAGTTCTATATCAGGAATGCTGATTATATCCTATTTACCCAACCTCTATACTTTTTGTTCCCTGTTGTTTACTACTCACAATCCTAATCTGTCATCACTGTCATCTGTGTAACAGGACTGCAGTGTTTACGAGATGGAAGAGAAGATCCTGGAAGTTGTAAGTATACCGTATCTCTTCACTTTGTTTCCTCCTCATGTAAACTATACGAGACCCTGAACTTCCGAAATTGGGGGGAAAAAGGTCTGGTAAATCGTTTGGGTAAATGTCTTTTTACATGTGTGACATGCTCTCAGTAGCAAGGTCCGTTTTCTGAGTGAATAGAGCAGACGGGTCTATAGGATTGCCAACAGAGGGGGCGGCTCTAATACGCCCCAGCCATCAATCAGCGTTTCCTGTTCCTGACGCTCTCCAGACCCCTTGGGCTAATACTAGGCTTCCTCTAGCACTCTGTCTCTCTCTCTCTCTCTGACAACCCAAGTGAAGGCCACATTGGGGCCGAGTTCCTACTTGTTTCATGCTCACCTCCTCTACATAAAGTGTACACCATGTGTTCAAAACAAAATGCATGTGCCTGAGAAGAGACATCACAGAAAAGACCCCTCTAATGATGACAAATGAGGTTTTGTCCTGAAACAAGCAAGGAACTGCACAGAAAGGAGGTTGTTGTGCATAGGACTGATCAGTGGTGTGTGTGTGTGTGTGTGTGTGTGTGTGTGTGTGTGTGTGTGTGTGTGTGTGTGTGTGTGTGTGTGTGTGTGTGTGTGTGTGTGTGTGTGCGTGCACTGGAACGTCCTGTTAATAGCACACTAATGGTCCCTTTTTAAGCCCATTAAGCCTGGCACTAAACATGAACATACACTCGGAAAGCCATGTGCAGAGAGAGAAAGACTGATGATGGATAAGGTCTTTGCATTGCAAGTAGCGGTGTTACCTTACTTGTTCCAACCTGTACAACACACAATGGTAATAAAAGGCATAATTCACCATTGGAGTATTTAGCACAGCTCTTATAATCACAGTGAGAAGTGGAGTATTTTATTTACTGATTAACTTTCCTTTGCCTTTTCCTCCGCAGTCTAAGATTTTGAACAGCATCTGTGATCAGACCGTGAGAACCACCTCTGACCCCCTGATGAGCCAGTCGGCCTGCTTGGATGAGGTCCAGCTGACCGATATCAAACCGGGAGAGGGTCTGGTAAGGAATGCTGCTTTTGTTTTTTCCTTCCTCTTTTTTGTTTTTTTTTTCACCCGAGGTCTGCCTTCTGGGTTTGCAGACCAGGAATGCATGCAATGTGTGTCAAATTGTCAACCTCACATCGCCATCATACATGTCTCTCCCTAAGGGAATATTGTAGTTTTACTGATTTTTACTTTTTTTTTTTTTCCTAGGGGATGTATATCAAGTCTACCTACGATGGGTTACATGTCATCACGGGAACCACAGAATATGTAAGTAGGACAATATGCTGACCACAGGAATACGTTCAGCGCCTTTCAATGCTGAAATTATTTTAACCAGTGAAAACACAGTGGGAGAGACTGGTTGTAGTCCAGAATGAGGCAGTTAGACATCTGAATTGCCGCCCATCATATTTCATACGTCTGTGATATGTCTGATTTTATATGGCCACCTTTAGAATTTAGTTTTCTTACAATTCTTTGTTGGGAAAAAAAACACCTCACTCTCACTTTCTCGTCTTCCTCTTCATTCTCCTCCTCCTCTACTGAGGGCACACTGAGTTATCTGAGGGAGTTAAAAACTGCTGATCCGTAAAGGGAATCGTTTGTCATATTTGCCAATTACTGGAGCCTCCACTGCCTCCACAAAAAGACGTCCTACCTATCCCCACGCTGAGACAACCAGTCAGTGACTAATATACTAGCATCACTGCCACGGTTGGATCCTCACGCCTCCGCACCTTAATTGTGAATCAGGGCCTGAATCATCACCTATAATAACTAGTTAATCCCGTTTGACATCCGTGTGACATGAAAAACAATTCAATTGATATTCATAGGCGCAGAGAGTGTTTGTGTCATGAATTGAAGTCGGGGTGTTTGTTCATCACATATTTGCTCTTTGAAATTCAAAGGCAGAGAGTTGAAACCCGACAGGGCTGGCACTATAGAGCCAATTTCCACAAGGTTTTGTAAATAGTAAGTTGTGTGCTAACAGCAAGTGTCAGTGTTTTATGAAAGTGGTTTGACCTTTTACTTTGTTTGTTCTTTAGTCACCTGCAGACCTGACCAGGAAGATCCATGCTGGTGATGAGGTGATCCAGGTCAACCAGCAGACGGTGGTAGGAACCTGTTTTTTCTTTGAATATTTGCATATTTGACAATACATACTGTCGATTTGAGGACACGCTGTAAATGTTAACGGTATATTAATGGTGTGTGTGTGTGTGTTTTTGTGTTTTCTCTAATCCTGATAACCAGGTGGGCTGGCAGCTGAAAAACCTGGTTGTCAAACTGAGGGAGGACCCTAAAGGTGTGGTTCTACTCCTTAAGAAGAGGCCCACAGGCATAACAGGCTTCACCCCCGCCCCGCTCAAGAACATGCGCTGGAAGCCCCCACAACAGGTACATGCACACAAGCACGCACTCTTCCTCCTTTCATTATGGAAGATCAACAAAAGCCTGTGCATCTAGTCATTGTCAACCAATTATCAGCTTTTTAGGGAGTTGGTTCTAAAACAACAAGTTCAGACAAGTGCCACGGAGCCACCCTGAAAGTGCCGCCAGCCAAATCAAATACAACATTGAGTTTTTTTCTTCACGCACAACATCAGAGGCAAACAAAGTCCCATGATGTCATTCAGTCTAGCAGATAGAGCTGCCAGCCTACAGTGTTGGAGTCTGGTTAGATTGTATCTGGTCGATTAGAATGAAATTGCCTCAGCTGTTGCCATTTAAAAAAAAAAAAAAAAAAAAAAAAGACGAGGGGAATTGGGATAATTCAGGTTATTTGGGTTCGACCTCTTTCTTTTTTGTCTGTTGTTCAAAGAAAGGTCAGGGGTAGCTGATAAATATTTTTGCTAATATGGTTATGCGACTGTAATCCAATTTGCTGTTCTCCCTCGTGTGAACACATTAGGCTTCACTTAGCTTTCAACCACATCGCTGCACCTGAGTCCCGTTGAACAAAAAGGGAGACAATACGCCCGTTGTAAACCAACACTTCCAAATTTCAGGCTCCGGTATTGTCTTATCATGCGCAGCCCGTTTTATGGCCTGAGAAGGCAAGATGAGAAGATATCAGATAAGAGTGGGGTTTCTCAAAACAACAAAGAGCCTCTCAACACAAAGGTGGCCAATGTCAACATCATCACCAGCATCTTGTTTTAACAAGTAGTCCGGGGTATCAGAGTCAGACATCTCAGTTTATCTGAGATAATAGGGCTCCAGAAGGCAAAACCGAGACGAAGCATACACCCTGATTCAGGAATGGATGACACTGGCTTAGTAATACTGTATAATTTGTACACATGGGGGCTAGTTGGACAAGGAAGAGAGGGGGTGGGGGGATTGATTCATAAGATCCCAATGGGATGTTTAGTTTGTCATTAATACATCACATCTACTACACTATCATCAGGCATATCATTCAGGTCTGATGAGAATAGCAGAATGTATTTGAGTCTGACGTCTCGTCACGAGCACAGTGTTGTCGAGTGTCGGGAGACATAACTGTGGTAAATGAGTACAGTTTTAAGTACATGTCTTGCGGACTATTTTGGACTTCACTTCCAATCTTTCCATAACTCAAACAAGAAGGTTTACACTCGGGGAGACGCACTCAAGCGCTCGAATGTCTCGCCACATGTGGTAAACTCCTCCCAGTTGCCAGCAAGTCATATTTGGTCTTGAACAGAAAGCAGTGACTTCATTTGTTTTCAACCGTAAACTGACATTGATACATTGTGTTTTATACGTGTTTTTTTTTTTTTTTCAGAACAATTCCTCCCTGATCAGAACCCAGTCTCCCTGTGGCTCCGCTAACGGGTCAACCAAAAAGGAGAAGTCGGCCATCCTGAACTTGTACATCCCCCCTCCTCCGCCAATGCCGTACACCCCACGGTGAGCTGTCCCGTTTCATTGGCCAAGCGTATTCTTTTGTTGGGTTTCATTTTTATTGAACAGGTTGAGTTCTTAAAGTTAGAGCATTGGAAAGAAGCCTTGAAACAACCCAAAGAACTAGACCAGCCTGCAGCGAGCGACCCCTGCTCGCCCCTAGTCAACGCTTGCCACATTTCCACGCCTCACATCATGTTGATAATGAGTGTGTCCCGGACCTGTGATCGCCTTACCTCCCTCTCCTCCTACTGCACATTCTGTTCTGCTTGTGTTCAGCCCACTCTGCTCCCACCAGTCCCACCGTAGTCCTTACGCAACGGCTGTTTTCATTTTCCACTTCCAGGAAGATGACAAAACATGGTCACGTTTAAAATGCTGAAAAGGCTGAATTTTTTATTTAAAAAAAAAAAAAATGTATAGCCATGTCCTCTTTAGTTAACTGTATTTACACTAACTTAACATGATGTCCTCACTCTTCTTCCTAATGGTTATACTGCTTTAGACTTTAAACTGTGCAGTGGGATGTGATGTCGTATTAAATAAATGAGCTTTTGTTTCTCCACGCAGAGAGGAGCGAACAGACGCCTTCCGCAGCATTACTAAAAGACCAAAGGGCTCCGAGTCACCCAACTCCTATCTGGACCAGGAGAGCAGGAGACGCTGCACCATCGCAGATTACGACAAGCTAAGCGGCGGCTGTCCCATCGAGGCCAACGTGATCCAGCCCAGAATGAGGGAGCACAAGTCCTCGCGTGGTCAGTAGCTTCTCATTCAAGGAATCTTGGAAGCATTCCAACGATGGATGTTGACTAACTTTAAATTGATGAATGTGAAACTCTTGCCTCCAGGTAAGCCCCGCCCCCTCTCCATGCCAGCGGACACCTGCGTCGGCGTGGTGGATCCCTACGCTAAGCCCTGGAACCAGGGAAGGAAAGGTACGCACAAGCACACTTTCCCTTTCAGGTGAAACCCCTTATGATCCCGTGTTTAAGCCTCACTTGAAGGACGGCATATTTATGGTTTGACAAGAATACTTTTTCATACTCGTGGTCCATACAAATTATGAGCCACAAAAGCACACAACACTGTCACCAATTGCCCTACAAGTGACATATGAGCACATTTAAGTTGTCAAGAGCCTGATTATCATAAGATAAATAATAGAAGGGTGGAATCCAGTTTATTACATATTTGCTGCCAATAATGGTTAATTTACAGCCATTTAAAAAGACTTTCAAAGAACTTAATTGACCATTACATGCATCAATTATATTATATTATCATGAAAGATCGTGTTTTGAAATATTCTTAAATTCTTAAAGCATAAATTATTAAAATTCCCAGAGCTAGGTTAGCTGCTCTCTCCAACTCTATATCGAACGGCTAGATATGAGAGCGATATCGCTCTTCTTATCTAATCCTGCAAGAAAGCAAATAAGCATATTTCCAAAAAGGTTGAACACTAAATAATTAACATTAGTGCTGACCATGTTGCACACTGCTTTGTTCTGATTTCATATTTGTCGGCTACAGATGCTAGAAGCATTTGACTTAGTGAGTGCTGGTCTCAAAGGTTCTACCGTCCAATTAATTTACGATTCCTCCTAATATCATGTACAAATTTTGCTTGTGAATGAGAGATTGATTAAAAACACCCAGAGCCGCCATCTGATGCCGGTGATGAGCTGACTTCTTGTTCTCTCTCTGCCTCAGGTGAGGACCTCCTGTACAGATACCTGAGCAATGAGAGGATCCCCACCATCGCAGAGGAGGTCCCCTCGGTGTCGCCGCCCTACAGGCCCCCTGGGGAACGTCACCTCGTCAGAGTGGACCACATCAGGGGCAGCCGCTACTACTCCAACTCCGACCTCCACAACAGCGCCACCATCCCCTACCAGGAGGACATCAAAAAGGCCCCCGTAGGCCCCGTGTCCAAGCGGGCGACGGCAGAACGCTCACTACTGGTCAGTTGGATCACGCGGCTTAAGCTATTGACTCACTGATGATGCGCTTCCTGTCCGGGGCTTCCTGTTCCTGTCTTTTGTCCTTCCTCAGTGCCTTTGATTTTTAACGTCCAGCTGTTGGTTTTTTTTTTTTGGCAGCTTTGGCTTTTCTCACACTCCTCTCTCCCCCCCAACCTCCATATTTCCCTGGTGTTACTACTACTACCAACTACTACTCTTCAACCAAACTCGCTTTTGTAGTACTCACCACATCATCACCCCTTTAACACTGCCCACAACCCTCCTCGTCTCTGACCACAAGTCCCAATCGCTGCCTCAAGAAGACACAGTTTGTTCAGGTTTAGGATACTTTGGCCTTGTGTGCCGTCTGTGGACTCCTCTGTACATATTAAGTTTCGTCATGTTTCAGTTGAAATGCTCTCTGGTACCATTATTTAATACTTCAGAAAACTTGCCTGCTATCACTCCAGCTGTTTGCTTACTTTGATATTATTTGCATAAATAAGTTATAAGAATACAGTATATTTTATTGGTGAAACTGTGCTTTTACTTCTACATGTTTTCTCAAATGACACTTTAGTGATCAGTTAGTTCCATTACCCTCTACCAAAGGTTGCCTCTTGTAAGCTATGCATATACTTCAGAGAGATTGTTACAGTCACTTTAGTCGACAATGCTGCATCGGTTGGTAAAAGGATGTTTATATCTTGCCACCAGCAAATATTTGTGCTGGTTTTAAAGATATGCACTCTATTTCAGTAAACTTTTATATCTTGTGTTTCAGTTTACTCTGCAAATCACCCACCTAAAGGGCCTATGCACACACCTGGTTGACAGTAATAAATGGTCTTTTTAGGCCAATCTTTTAGGACACATTGGGTCAAATGGCCTTCTATTATCTCACAGATCACAAGAGACAGAATGACAGTATTATTTAAGAAAATACAGGGAAGAAGTGTCTGTTGTTGCTTTATTTGCCTTTTGTAAGTTTTGAATAGCGTTTTATTAAAAATTGCAGTTCATGTGAGTGATCTTTTTGTATTGTCTTCATTTTACCATTGGGTGTGGAATTATTGCTTAATGTGGAACTTTAATGGAGCATGTGGGATGATATTTTTAATTATATTCTGATGACTACACTGCGGAAGCATGCTGTTCTGATATTGGTTTACATACTCAAAAAATTACACAATTTATCATCAAGATCCGTCAGTGGAGGGCAGCTTTAGTCATTATTCACTTCCACTGAATACAGGGCCAAGCTATTGAGCCGGCGGGCTCTCTAACCTGCTTTGACCTTTAGAGGTGAACTCTTCTGTTTTTTTGAAGCATGCGGTGAAACAGGATAGCTAATGTCAAGTTACCTTGTCTCGGATGGGGATGGTTATGCAACTACTTCCCTCTTTTGATGAACTTTAAATCCCAGCTGGGCGACCATATGGTCAAAGCAGGTTTTTTTTCTCCATCAGGGGGGGGATCTTATTCCTGCACATATGTTGCCTTTTAAACATTTAAAAGCCAGGTTAGGATTACTGAGCCTGACAGCTTTCGCCTTTTTTCATTGATTTTTAAAAAAGTGTGTACCTGGGAAGGATCGGCACCTTTCATCGTGGAACCAAAGACGCGACTGCTGTCGAGAACGACCCCCGCCACTCTTCACCTCTTTTCCCCCTTTTGCCTGCGTCCCTCTGTGCATGAATTCTACTGATGGAGATGGGCCTCTTTTCTTATCTCCCCTCCGCTTCTTCCTCGTGTCTCGCTCTGCCCGAGCTTGCCTAGCTATAGTCGCCTGCGGTCCTCACTAATTTGCGCTTTCTGAAAACCTGTGGTCTGCTTAAATACTACCTGCACTCTGTTTAACCCACTGCTAAGTTTGCTAACCACTAACATCTTCTGCCTGCAAATCACAAATGGTCACATGGGAATGACGGGCTGTTATTATTTGTAGATTGTGCATGTGGAATGTTTTTGTTTTGTTCACTGATCACAAACGGAGATGTATGAATGTGGTGGATGTTTTTGTTCTTTATTCCTTTTTTTTGTTTATATTCTGGAGGATTTCTGTTTTTGACACAGAATTAGCACAAAAATAAACTAGTTTGTAACGGAGATCCAAGGCCACATGCCTTTTTAAATATGTTCATACATTAGCTTCCTGCAAGATGGGATGAAGCAGTTTTACAGTTAACATATACTTCTTGCCACATAAAGTCATATGTTTATAATCTTAAAGTGAGTGCTGATCAACAGCAGCTTTGAGGTGTTAAGTATATTTCAATGGAGAGCAACCACGCCAGAAAATACTCCATCACCAGCGTGCGTTAACACATGAATCTTTATGTATCGCAGGGACCTGACTGGCACTCTAGCAGTGACTTCCTCAACCGGTGAGTCACACACACACACACACACACACACACACACACACACACACACACACACACACACACACACACACACACACACACACACACACACACACACACACACAGCTGCTGCTTAGTCTATAGGCCGAATGAGAAACATAAGACCAGGGTGGAGCTAATTTTCCTACAGGGAGTGACGGCGAGCGAGCCGTGGAATCTTTTTAAAACAAGCCATGGGTTGCAGGGTCAGTGGGTGGGCTGCTTTTATGATCAAGGGAAATATACTATAGACAACCAGGTTGAGGTTCATACGGGGCACTGAGTGAGAGACGGACATAGATGGTGACAGCTGTAGGTTACAATCCGAGTGTGACGGTATATCAATTGTTTATTGGTAATATTCATAGTCCATTTATAAGGAACTGCAACATCGTGGCTAGAACTGTTCTCCTCCTACACAAAATATCACTGCTCTGCTTCAGCCTGACTGAAACTCCCAAACAGACGTCACCATCGAATCAGAACAAAGAATCCTCAAAAAACTTTTGTTGCTATGTGCTTTTTCGCGGGGGGGGGGGGGGGCTCGTGAGCAACACTTTAAGTATTGAAAAAACAATCTCAACTTTATCAAACCACTGCAGATGAATGATGGTAATTACGCTCAAACCTTTTAAAGTGCCAAATCCATTTAGAGCTCATTATTAGATTATATGTTTGTGTTTTCTGAGACATCGTCATCTCTCGGGACCTCCTGCGTGCAAGGCGTTCCAACATGGTTCCCGCTCACCAACGTGTCCATCCTTCGCCATCCGCCCCCAAGACACCTTTCACAGGCTGCGGAATCTTTAGAAATGTCATCGTTATGACAAATCCGGATTCTTCTACGCTTCCAACTATAAATAATCCCATCCCACTGCCAAGCGCGTCGACATCCGAAGGATTGCTGGTCCCCCGTCTCGTCATCCGTGGCCCCTGTGTCTCCTCTGGTCTTGGATGCGGGGCCTGAGGAGGCGTGACTCCCCACATTAACACCGTGATCGATGACTAAACGCCTTGCACAATATCCCCCCCCCCCCCCCCATCCTCCTGCCTCCCCGGCAGTTCTATTCTAAGCGCCGCACACAGACACATGGCATCCGGTTTGCCGCACGCTCGATCAAAACACATTACTCACATTTAGAATATATATATATATATATATATATATATGTGTGTGTATATATATATACATATATACACATACACACACACACACAGAGAGATGCTATTGTAAATCCGGCAGATAAGCAGTTGACTCATCGAAGGTGGAGGTTTTTGTTAACGTGCAACACTGATGCAGGCAATGGGATTTGATTGACGGCAGATTTAATCAAGTGTCATATTAATTTTGGCTCGTTAATCCGTAAAAAAATATTATAATAATAATTTTCCCCTCATGACAAAGCATAAAATGAGATGGTGCATCAATTTCATTCCTATGTCGTTTGTCAAAACCATCAATCTGGCTCTGAGAGCAGAATATATATCTACAGAAGTATTTGAAACTGTAACGCCTGCAAAAAAAAAAACAGTATTTCCTTTAGCGAACTAATCATTTAAGGAGGCGACAAATACTTGAATATGGATGACAGGAGTGAGGAAAGCATAACAAATTTTAGCAATCGAAAGGCAGGAAGAAAAAAAAAAAAAACACGAGCCAGAGACAATTTCCTACCCTAAAATTGTAGGGTGAGGCCCGGCTGAGGTGAATCGTGTATTTTGAGCGTTGGGAACAAGTTCCGTGTCTCCTCACGCTGCTGTGGCTGGTTGCCAAGTCCATTATCAGAACCAATCCGACCAAAAGCCGACCCTTAAACGAGGGATCCGTCCTGTTCGGGCCATATCAAAAGGGGAGCTGGATCGGAAGACATAGATAGAGATCGCGGGACGCGAGAAGTATGTTTTGGAAATGATGTCTGATCTGAAGTATGGCGGCTAAATAGAGGAAAGCTTCTTAGTACTGCTCGACGTAGGCTTAAATGGTCTGTTTGAAAATCATTAAAGTATTTCCCCGTCTCTACTTTGTTCTCGCAGGTACAATCAACCACAGATACGGTCCTGGTCCTTCTCTCAAGCGGTACGTATAACGTGCAGGGTCAGTCTGCTCTCCAAAGAGTGATGTGAATGTGGTCCTGCAGCGTGAGGAAGGCCACTGGCTGCAGCCTTTGGCAGGAGGAGGTGAAACTGGGAGCCTTAATTACAGGCCCATTACATTTCACACACAGTAATGACAACACACACACCAAACACTTTCTTTCTTGCGCTCTCTATCAGACACAAACACCAGAGCGGCATGCAGCAATGCAACGTGTAGGTCTCGTCAGCCTGAACCAACACCATGCAGCTCTTACTTTTGCATGAACAATGTTGCCCAACAACATTGTTCTACAACATTGTTCCACGCCACTATAGCTCACCAATTGTTGGATGGATTACCTTGACATTTTGCACAGATATTAAGAGGAGCCCTTCTCACTTTGGTAATCCCCTGACTTTTTCAGCTATTACCAACTATTCATGAAATGCGCTATTCCCATTGATGTTGTTGAATTGTAAAAACTTCTGTGATTGTTTTATTTTTTCCATCTTCATCTAGCATTATTGTCGTTATCATTTTTGTAGGTATTGGTCATTTTTTAGGCTGACAATCTCATCAGGGCCTGGGTTTATTTGGCGTTTGGTACCAATTGGCAGATGTTAGCATGCAATCACGATAAGCTAAAGATAATAAACATAAACATTGGCAAGTTGTCACCATAAGCATGCTGGCATTAGCATTTAGCTCAAAGCAGTTCCTCACAGAGCTGCTGGCATGGCCTCGTCTTGAACCTCGTTAGCCGTGCTACAAGTGGAAATTGATCCAGCAGCTATAGGGCTGTGGTAGAAACTAAATGACCTCAAGCATAAACTAAGGATCCCTTTGCTCTCTCACACACACACACACACACACACACACACACACACAAGTCATATACCACAGTACCCAGAGTTACTGTCAATCCCTTAGTGGCACATACACCTCCCCTGGGGTCAGATGGATTAGGCCCATAGTCAGTGGTGCCATTTGAACAAATGACATTTGTACAGAACAAGAAAACAAGAAGGGGGAATACATGGATGAATGGAGTACTTTACTATCATCCAATGCTGCATTTAGAGCTGTAGAGCTGAACAGAGGTGGTGATCATGTGCCACCAGGGCAACCGGGCAATTACTCCCAACAGCAAGTGTCAGGCTGCGCCGTCAAACGGAGCAAGCTAGGATTTGATATCATCTTCAGCCCTGCACCCATCCCCCCCTTTACACTGCGTGAGATTCCCCTGCTGAATAATAGCCACTCTGTTTGCGGCCCCTCTCTCATTTCGCTCTCCGTCACACACACAGTTTCTGGGGTGGTGTGGGGGTTGGGGGGGGGGGGACACTAGCTAAGTGCCGTGACAATTCTCAGCATGGATCGTGATGGGAGATTGAGCGCCACAATGGTGTGACCAATTTGCATTCCCGTGAATCCTTCAGCCCTCTGACATGAGTCGCGGGCAAAATTACCTCACTTCCACCCGAGCGCAGCTTCAGCGAGATGCCCCCCCTTTTAAATCACCCCCCAAAGTGGCGTGCTGAGACTTCTCTCCCCCCCCCCCCCCCATCGCAGAGACGAGAAGGAGAAACGAGAAGTGGGAATTGTGTTGAAATCCCTCATTTGATTCAGCACGTTTAATTGAAATGTCAAAGGGGACGCTTTTTGTTGGGGGTGTTTATGGGGTAACACAAAGGGGGGTCCTTGATATGGATGTGAAAGATGGGGTGACAAATGGGAGGGGAGGCATAGAGGAAGCTACAGTGTGAGAATGCGAGAGATATATAAAGGGAGGAGGGAGGGGGTCTCTTCATCGTCACTTCATTCCACTCACCGCAGTACAATGGCAAGGGGGAAGAGAGAAGAGGCCCCTGTCTATTTAGGCAGACATGAAATGGAGACTATAATAACGCAGGATTCAAGAATGTGTCTGCCGGTCACCGCCACCCCGGCGCGGGCCAACCTTGAACCAGAACATCCAGGCCTCTGCACAGACACAGCTCGAGCCGTGTTGTTATGGCTACGGACCAAAGTGAAGGGGTGTTCATAGCCAGGCCACAGCCACCCAGAGCCAGGAGCGGACTTTGACACGTTGAAAATGTTCATTTTTCTCCCCGTTTACGGAAGGAAACCAGAGTGTGTATTTTATGAATTTGTTTCAAAGCAATGAAAAAAAAAAAGGAATACATGTTTTGCAGCACCCATCTTCATGGGTCCGGGCTTTAACAGTCTCGTTAACACGTGTTAACTTAAACTTATTCAGCACTCATTAGGAGTTCCTCTGTGAATGGTACATTCAGGTACTCTCTAGTGATGTAACATTAACTTTTTTTGCAGGTGATAATATGGGTTTTGAATTCCCCAAATACGTTTTTAGCTCAGCCAAGTCTAGATTGTCTTCATGTCACTTAACGAGGCTTAAACAAACATTCATTCTGAAGAGTACAACAAAAAGTCAAACCTCAATTTATTCGCCACGAGGTTACATCTGCTATTGCTTACCGCCATTGTTTCGGGAGCTTTTAAATGCTTTTACACAGCGGTAACTTAGCGACACCTAGTGGTCGTGTTTGGGAACTGCGAGGACTCACTGAGATAAACTATTAATACCTGGTGAAACAATAAGCTCAAACGTTGTTGCTTCCTTTAAATAGTGCCCTCACTTTATCACTCGAGTTTGAGCATGGGTGTCACCCTTTTCTTTTCTTTTTTTTTTCTCACCTGAATGGGAGTGACACCCAAAGGGGCCCTGAACTCACCTGAAACCACCCGGGCTTTCTTTGCCTTTCTTCTTTGTCTGTTTCCGACATGCTCCTCGGGGTTCGGTCCGAACAGAGCTTACGGGCCAGTCTGCAGTCGCTGAGGTTGTGGTGGCAGGTACAGCAACATTATATCTTTGTTAAGCATCTCCAAAAGGGATTCATTTGCTTACATTCGACCTTTTGTTTCATTTTGTTCTATTTTTTGTGACTCGCTCGTGCAGCTCTAGAACAAACTCCACAGCTGCGTTTGACACTAACGGCTAACGTTACCGACCAGACGACAGGACATTTGTAAAGGATTTAACGTAAGGATTTTTAGATTTACTGACTTATTTATTTTTACTTTCGTAAAATTGCGTTTGAATGTTATTGACAGCCGTTTGAGTGGTTGAGTTCCATATTTAATTATTTCATAAATACTGTGGTATTTAAGCTATTTGACATTTGAGAAATAAAACGTGTTCTAAGTTTTCGAAATACAACTCACGTTTCTATAAATGAGCCTCAAATGCAACGTAGATGTCTTAACGTTAGCAGTCATATCTTAAAACACATATTTTACACATCATCTTTTTTTCATTTTTACTAAATCTTTTTCTTGGGAGGATTAGCTTCTTTTTTGTTTTTTTGCTTTTTATGGAGAGATTCAAGAGTTATTTCACATGTTTACATGGTGCAGTACACACTTCCGACGAAAACAAGTTAAGCTTTTATCCTTACCTACTTTATTGTGGCCATGAAGTAATTTATAAAAAATTAAAAATAAACAGTCTGGTGCAGTTAGTATGTGGTTGGCAGATTGAACTGAAAGCTAGAAAGGTGCAGGTTTGTTGAGGTTTCGTTCCACTTACAGGTTACATGCAGGCCATCATCTGCACATACATTTGTTCACTATGGATCTCAAAACTATACTTTAGAATTATAACTTTTCACATCTGCAAAAAAAAAAAAAAAGATTCCAACAGGAACTTGGTTACTTAACACACACACACACACACACACACGTTCAGAGTCAGGCTTATGCTGTGGTTTCTGTGGTGATGATGATCATCTAGCTCCCACAGTCAGCCGGTTAACTCAAATACACGGAAACAAGATGTGATGCATAGTGTTGTGCAAGACAGCGACACACACACACAGATGTTTAGTTTAGATAAGGGCTGTTTGCAGTGGTTGTCCGTCATTGTGTGAGCTTTTAGAGTAACGAAGGACACCGGTACTTGCCTGTGTTTAGACTTGAAGTGATTCTGTGAAGTTTCAGAGGACCAGGTACGAGTCTTACTCTCTTCTGTTGTTGTTCTCACTGGGGATGGAGTTTGTGGTGAGTGGCTGAACGCGAACACTCGAGACCCGTGAACAGAGTGTGCTCTCACATGTCCTCACCTTAAGGGCAGTTTTTTTTGTTTTATCTGTAGCACTCAATCTGACATGTATATCATGGTTGTATTATGACTCTTTGGGGGGGATGTAATGGGTGGTTGAGATTTTTTAATTTCTATGAACTTTTACCCATATTTAGCTGTGTTGTATCATGGCTTATTGGTAAATAGTGGACGTGTGGCTTTGATTTTCTCTTTGTCTCTCTCAGGCAGCTTTATAACTGACAAATAAGGAGCATAAGCTTGTAGAGGAAGTTGGTCCACAATGGCAACTAAGCTTTCTCAATATCTTGCATGTCACCGGTCATTTAGGTTTTTTACCTTTGCGCTTGACACTGCCAAAAAGCTATTTATTCGAGGTGTGATACTTCAAAGAAGCTTTTTTTTTTTTTTTTTTAAAGTTAAGGTACTTTAAGGTAGTTTAGATTCTTGTGTGTGTGTGTGTGTGTGTGTGTGTGTGTCATCGGCTGAATTGCTGACAGCAACCATTGTAACAATTAGGCTGTGAGTCAGTGCTGTTCATGAGAATTCACCTATCAAGTCATTTTTTTTACTTTTTTCTTCTGACTGTGCTTCAATTTCTGCTTTTTCTACTCTCTTCCAATTCACATTTGTGTGTCGTTTTTTTTTTTCACTCTGAAAACAATTGAGAAACAAAGTCTGCCCATGACATCACTTCCTCTTGTCTTACGTTGGAGCAAAGAATTGCTCATTTTCGGCCAGTTCTGCTCCTCAGTTAGTAACGTTGTCGACCTGCGCAGCGGTGGATAAGCTGTATCTTTTGGTTTCTTTCAACAGGCTGCCTTCCCCATATCTGTGCCCCCATCTATGGCTGCCGATGACTACAACCCTGTAAGTCTTCCTTCCCCTTTTTTGTGAGTGTGGGTGTGTGTGTGTGGGTCTGACATTTACTCGTGCAGAGTTTGCCTTGGTATCGCAATTAATGAAATGGAAACCCTGCTCTCCGTTTGTAATAGTGGAACTACCCCTGCTTCTCCTTTTGTTATTTTATGATGATGACAAGCGTTTAGCTGCTTATTGTCTAGTTTGGATTCTCGTAGGCATTTTAGGTTTAATTTGAGAGTTAAGAGGGTAAAGAAAAAGGGGGGGGGACCAAAGAGCAGAGACAGAGATGTCACAGATGAGGATGTTTCGAAAGGTGTGTGTGTGTGTGTGTGTGTGTGCGTGTGCGCGTGTGCGTGCGCGTGCGTGAGGGGGGAGAGAGAACAGCAGAGAGAAAAATGCATGTGACACAGAAACAGGATGTTCCGGATAGCCTCCTCTTCTCAGTCGTTGGGGTTTTGAGACGAGGCGAACGCGACCCCCTCTGACTCTCTGACCTAACGCCTGCCTCCTCCGCTCTCCTCCCAAAGGTCTCCCTCCGACACAAATCCAAGAGGAAGACTCGAGGAGGTAAGTTGTCACCCTCTCTGGGCTCTCGTTACCCTCGTCTGTCTCTCTCCGTGCCCTCAACTGTAATTTGGCCCTTACGCTGTGGGCGTGTGCGAAGTGGCAGGCCAAATTGGCGTGTGCAGAGGGCTTTAGACAGCGCTCGGTTGGGTTCACGTCAGCTCTTCCCTATTTAAGACCTCCGTTGAGTCTCAGTGTCTTGGAGTCCTCGCAGACGCTCACTCGAGGGCTGAGTTTTTACGTGGTTGTCGTGGTTGTCTGGCTGATTCATAACTGGAACAGGTAAGCTGAACGAGGCACTGCACATTTGAATTCAGGATGTTCTTCTGTGTTATTTTTAGAGTTAATTTGTTTTCACGAAACAAAGCACACAGTGGTCAGGTTTGACTCGCATTGGAAACTGATTTTAGTTGCAGCCACTTCTTGCTTCCTCTCATGCAATACTTGCGCTCATCTGTGGCTTTTTTTGCTTCTTTATGGACAAACAGCGGAGGGGAGGGTCTCGGTGTATTCATGTGCATGTCGTTATCTGTGCACAGGCAATGGTACGATGAGCAGACGACGGATCTCGGTCAAAGAGCTGGGTCCCCCGGACCACCAGGGCTGGCTGTACAGGAAGAAGGAGAGCAAAGGCTTCCTGGGCATCAAATGGAAGAAGTACTGGTTTGTGCTGAAGAAGACGGCTCTGTACTGGTACGCCAACCAGCTGGTGAGTGAGGCACCCTTTCATCAAGAGACCCATTTATGATGTCAATGCATTTCGACTGCTGTCGCAGCTCAGAGCTCTTCACAGAATCTCCAGTCAGCAACTCTTGTTCCTTAAAACCCTGAGCCACACCGAATTACTAAAGTAAATACCACTGAAGTAAAGTTTCTGTTTCCCCCTCTCGAGCTCTTTGTCTCTCTCTGTATATTAAACTTTGCTTTAGTGGCTACTCTAGCTGCTCTTTCAAAGAACAAAGCTGTGAGTACTCTACATTTCTATTAATGTTAATCAATCCCACGAGCAGACCCAAACCAATAATGCCTTTGTGTGGTCTCAACTGTGGCCTGACTGATCACAGAAATATACTTTCGTTTTTGTAGTTTTTAGCGTCAACATTAATCAAACAGGAGTAAATATCACCGAGGTGGCCAAATGTTTTCGATCGTGGGCCATATACAGAAAAATATGAGTAGGGGCCAAACAAAAGTAAATTTTCAACCAGTTACACTACAAGAACATCAGTGAGTCTAGACCAGCAAACCTGATGAAATAACTACGCAAATTACTAGAAAAAGGTATTTCTCTATGTGTATAATATATGTGAATTCATAAAGTTCAAACAGGGAGATATTGCCAAACATTGGTGTTTGTTCTGTTAAAAGATTACGATGCAAATGTGAACCTAAGATGTAAATTTGTATGTCTAATATCAAGATGTACCAAACAGAGCCGGCAGAAATGTTAAAATATTGGTTTATGTACCAAGAGGTTAAGACACCAAACAAAACAAATCTCAAAATGTGGTCGTCATGAAGTATTTAAACTGGGATGTGCAATGTACATACCGTGTAATTTATTAATCTGCTCATATTGTAGTTTCTTTTTAGCCACAGGTGGTCACCACAGTAACAGTGCGTTTGCAGGGGATTAACTTCAGTGCGTTGGTGTGCGTCATAACAATTAAGTTTGGATAATCTTTTCTGATTAATTCCATCCAAGGAATTATGTCCTTTCTCCTTTTTCAAGCTCCTGAAAGAGAATAAAGGAAATGATTAACTAATGATCAAAAGAACAAATTGTGGTGAACAATATCCATCTATGTTTTCAAATTGAAAATCAACACACATTTCGTCATGATGCATTTTATCTTTAGATGTATGACATGGTGCAGAGAGTCATTTACCATATTTAGCGACCAAAAAAGAAAATGCAGCGTTCATCTTTTTTTTTCTTTTTTTTTCTTTTTTTAAACACATCACATATGTAGCCACAGATGCACAGCGTGAAGCATCGTGGGGGGCAGGTGGGAGGGGCTACAGGCTGCAGATGAGTCACACTCGTTTCTACCACAGCTGTCCCCCTGCCAACCGGTCACCGCAGGAACCCGCCTCGAGCAGTGTCACTATCTATTCCCGAAGGCGACGGTGTCACTAATGGCCCGTCAGACTCTCGTGCCGGCGCGCGTAACTGACGCCCTCGGTTTACCGGCACGATGACTTCCATCGGACCTGCCGTATGTCAACATCAGGCTGGAAATAGAAGAAGTCGGCCCGCTGCGAACGCAAGCGGCAGGTGTCGTCGTTGTCAGGAAGTGGTTTGACGTCAACCGTTTGTTTTAACGCTCGCTGCTGTTCATTCCGTGTGTTTGCAGGCAGAGAAGGCTGAAGGCTACATTGACCTCACCAACTTCATGATTGACAGAGCCATAGAGTGCAAGAAGAAACAGTAAGCTCATGGTTTCAGTTTCTCAGTCAGACAGCTTTTACAATTAGTTAGAATTTCTAAAAAAAAAAAGAAAAAAAAAAAAAAAAAAGGAAGTCGATTTTTATCTATTGTGGGAGTTGGATGGAATAGAGTTCACCCACACATGGTAATAGGATGTGCATATTTAAGCAATCTGAAAAATGATCAATGAGTAAACGCAGAGTTTAACCCACATTGTACATAAATTCCAGTCCAAATGTATATTTTTATCTCAACCGCGCTCCGTTGAATTTTCCCTCCTGCAGTGCGTTGAAAGCTTGCCACCCACACGTCATGATGTTTTATTTTGCTGCTGAGAGCCACGAGGAGATGAACCTGTAAGTCACGTACAAGTACAACATAGTATGCATTTCTCCATGGGTGTTTTGTTGGAAAAAATGTCTTGTTTTGTCAAATGTCAATGAGTTGAATATTCTTTTTTTTTTATTATTTTTCTTCAGATGGTTGAATAAGCTCGGGTTAGCCTCCATTCAATATGAGCCAACAGAACGGAACACTGCAGTCGGTGAGCACACATGACAATCAGAAAAGTCAACTTTTTTCTAACTGGAAAGAAGCGGCTCTGTCCTGATTTTAATCAAATTGTTTTTGGAACTGAACTGATCGTTTCTAAATAATAATTAAAATCTTTTCTTCCTCTGGATTCCGGTTGTCATGTTATGAATTCTGACTTTGTGTGTGTTTTGTGTCTCCCATGCAGAGTGTTACAGTGAAGCCAGTGACCATGAGGAAGCTGAGAGCACAGAGATCCCCCCTCCACCGTACTCTGAACAAACCCTCCGGGACTCCGTGGATGCGTCCGGTCCACCTGGAAGCACACATCAGGTGAGTCACGTCTCCTCTGCAAACCGTCAACACCGCACCATCAGTCCCAACTGTACGTGAGGCTGCCTGTCCCTGGCATATTGTAGTCGCTGAATTCATTTGTTATGGTCTGTTTATGCTTGTGGAGCTGGTCACTTTGTTAACTGCATATGATTTATTTATTTGCATGTGTTTTTATAAAACTGCCACGGTTCAACGGAACAAGTATGTCTGACCTTAGTGCATTTGTATTTCAGGGTACCCTTCCTCCCCCCTACTCCTCCGCAGTCGCCAGCGAAGCCAACGGTTCGCTCTCGTCCCCCGTCAGTACCATGACGTCGCAGAGCTCCACCTCCTCGCTCGCCAAGCACCGGCAGTCCTGGTTGGACCTGGTGTCGCGCGCGTCCCCTCCCGCCGCGGAGACGGCAGTGGTGTGCTCGGTTCAAGTGCACACGCATCGACCTCGGTGGCAGCAGGAGGCGGAAGAACAGGATGACCCCCAGGTGCCGGAGAGCTCGTCTCAGCCGGACACTTCGGAAACGGGGTCCAGCAAAGAAGGCCCTGCCGCGGAGGCGGAGCCACAGACGGGGGTTTCGGGTGCTGAAAACGAGGGTGAGACTTTATTCTACTCCTTTTATGTGGTTGTGGTTTTGTGACTTGTATTATTCAAAAATGTTATAGAAAGTTGGTTCTGTTTTTTGAGGTAACTTTCATTTGAAGTTATTTGCGTTTGAGATTTCTGCTGTATCATTTCCACTTGTGTGAAAACATGCGAGCCGAGTTGTTTACCAGAGTGTTCCTCTCAGCTTTGGCTTCGCTCGGAGGAAGACTTTTTGATTCTGTTTCAGATTTGATATGTTTTGTACCCTGTGTCCTTTGCCTCTGACCCATCAGTGTTTTGTTTATTACCACTGATATATTGTTGACTTGGGGAAGCTTTCATACCTGTAGAACATGCAGTTACTCCGAGTAATCTTTGTGATGCGTGTGGTGATGACACAGTATGACCTTGTCTTGTTGCAGGGGATAGTGTGAACGGCTCAGATGAGATGGAGAAGCTTTACATTCATCTAAAAGAGGCCAGCCTCTCCCCGATAGGAGACCGTAAACCATCCACGAAAAGGGAATTCAGGGCCTCCTTCGTAAGACGCTGTAAAAACCACACCGTCAATGATAAACTGCACCTCATCAGGACTCTCAACAGCACATTAAAGGTACATATTCTGCATCAAAGTCACACTATGATTTCAAATTACACCATTGCAGTACAGCTAGTGTGTGGATTTCATAAGTATTTTCACTTGAGAATTTGGAGAGCCATGTGCAATGATTTAATTTCCCCCATTTTTTTCTTAACTCTTTTCTGGCACAGTCGAAGGAGACGGACCTACAGGCAATAGATCAGGTGCTGTCGGACCCGGGGCTTACCTCAAACAAGTTCAGAGAGTGGAAGGAGGCCAATGTGCCTCTGATGCAGGAGCTCCGTGTCAAAGAGGACCAGCAGAGGGCAGCAGAGGCCACGAAAGCTGCAGTATTGGTCATTGCTGCTCCAGTGGTCGAGACCAGTTTATAAAGACTCCTCCGGACTGGTTTTACTGTGTCTGGACTCATGAGGACTTTACATATTTTGGACACCCACACACTGCTGTTTTTAATTGAGACTACTGCTCCGTATCAGCGGACGTTGAGTACTAATAGACAAGTAACTGGATCAATGAAGAAGTGTTTTTCTTTTTTTTAAGTTCTTAAATGGATGTGATGCAGACATTTATATGATTAGCAGATCACATTAAAATGTGAAATGTGTCTTAGTATTACTTATACTGTTTAATTTGTACAGTTAGCAAATTTTACAGATTGTTTATATGTTGTAATTTCCGTGAACCTATTCATACATTGTTTTAATATTTTGGAATGATGGCGTACGTTGTAATAATGGGTCCATTGTTCTCTGCATGGAAACACTTGTTTTTACAGTATGTTTTATGCTTTGATTTCATCAGTAGTGAACACATTTTAACTGTTACTGCTCAGTCGATTATTGGTGCCGTGCACCATCACTGCTTGTTACACATGTGTTTTTTTTGGTAAGTGTTGTTTGCCCTAGAACTTATGTCATCGTATTTGAAACTGAACAACAGGGCCTGCACTAATTGAATAACTGTCCTTCACAAGTCATGGAAGTTTTAATTTCTAAAAGTCAACATGTCAAATTATTGTTACTACAATGTTATTGAAAGCCAAGACACAAGAAATCCCCTCGTTTCCAGTAGAATATGCTCTGTAAAGACTAATTTTGCAATTTACGTAACCAAAACAAAGTAATTTCAACCTTTATCCATACGTTCCTTATGCAGCATTGCCAGTAACATGCAACCTAATTCATATTTTATTGCAAATGTGATAGACTTTATTACTAACCAATGCTATGTACAGTCTATTGGACTTAAGGCAGGGTGTAGTAGCATTTAAACACGTGACGCATGGTGGATGATTCTCAGGAAAAAAATACCCTGTAATATATTCTTTAAGGCAGACCCTTACAAACAGGTCCAGCAGACCCAAACCCTGTCCTAGTTAAATGAGCAGGACGCCATTCAGATGCAGACATCCGCCATTATGCATATTATCCAATGAGCAACAGGTTTATGGAAGGCCAGCAGGGGCCCATTGACATGAGGACAACACCTACTGGCAGGGGCCCAACCAAGCTCCAGGCACAAAGATGTGGTTTTTTTTCTTCTGGATTATGTTTCATATGTTGTGCATGTTAAATATGAATTCAGTGTAAATAGTTGTACATTGATGTACCTTGATCTTGATTCTGGTATGAAAGTTAGTGTGCTTGTTTGTGTACAGGGAAATAAAGTGTTATTACAAGAATAAACTGTTTCAACTTTATCTGAACGTCCAATGTCACCAGAGATGAGTGTGGGGTTTGTGTACAGCCACCACGGCTGTGATACTACAACAACAACAAGCGGAGGGGACCTTATTGGTACTAACTTACATGTAGTGTCCCGAGATGGACGCTAGGAGTCGTCGCTCGGTGCAGATTTTCTTGTTGAGGTTATGCGCCATATTGGCAGTCTCCTCCATCTCACCCAGCGTCGAGCATGCATGTCTCTAACCGGTTATTGAGGAGATATCTGTAAATATTTACAGCCACCTGCGAGCCACACCATGGAGGCCGTCAAATCCTTTAACAATGAGGTTTGTCTGAACCCGCTGCACGACTCGGGAACACGTTGAGAGCAGAGAAATGTTGTCTTATTCACATTTGCGGTCGCTACCGTTAGCATGTAGCAGCAGAGAAGAAGAGGAGGGCAGCCTGACGCTAGGCCGCTGTTTATGCACAACAATACAGCGACAGCGTCTCGGTCCCCGGTGGCTCGTTAAAGCTCACAGGACTGCCTGTCACCGGGGAGATAACATGTTCGTTAACACACGTCGTGCTCAGTTTTACACGAGTACATATATATATATATATATTTATTAAACGGATTGTTTGGTGCCAACGATAACGTTGACCAACTGCTAACGTTAGCTACAAGTTAGCACAACGAGATAACTTGGGGAGCTAACGAGCGTTAACTTAACGTGTGGGGGGGGTACCTCACACGTTTATGTCCATGTACGTCTGACCCCGGTGTAACGTAACAGTCGCTCAGAATATGACGCCAACCGACCGGGTGACCCGGTTAGTTAACGTCTGCTCGCTCACGTTCACCGTCAATTTGAGCCACCGAGAGGCTCGGAGCTGGTTAATGTTGGCGCACATATTTGTCCGCATTGACACTTTGGCTCACCGTAGTCGGTGCAAACGTTTCCCTCAACGTCCACTCCCGGTTAACGAGTAATACCGATCGGATTGAACGCAGTTACGTCGTGAAAGGTCATTTTTATTAATAACAAAAACTCCCTGACCTCAAACAAACATCCAAAATGAAGCATACGGGGAATAACGCATACTGCTTTAGACTACTGCTTATAATAATAATAATAATAATAATAATGATAATACAGCCTTGAATGCTAATATTTTAGTAGTTACATTTTATGACAAAGTGTGTTTTCTGTTGTCTTTTTCCAGCTGTACTCATTGAATGAGTACAAGCCGCCCATCTCCAAGGCCAAGATGACCCAGATCACCAAGTCTGGAATCAAAGCTATAAAAGTAAGTATGTAGTGTTACAGGATGAGGCAGGTAGTGGGGAATAAAGAAATGGTCATGAGAGAGAAATGCTCTCCAATTCTCCAACATCTTTGCTTGGCCATCCAGCTAGCATGATTTTTCTAGTTTTTTAATATTTAAACTTCAGGAAAAATAGCTCTTAAGAGAAAGAGCAGGTCCACCACTGATCTGAAATACCTAGTGACAAATGAGAAGGGTAAGCAAAAAAGAGAACAGATATTGACTTCTATTCCCAACATAGAACCTCTGTTTTAACTACATTATAGTATTTCACTTGATTAATAGTACACTGCCTTTCAAGCAACATCTAAATACTACTTTATTAAATGATGGCCAATTTGTGGTTGAGGAATTACAAAAGACTAAACTCAAAGCTAACATGGAAACAAAGATGAAAATGCAAATGTGGACTCTTGAGGACTGATTTAAATTATACAACAACATTAAATTATTATGCCAGCGGCAGTATGCCCTCATTGTACTTTTACAAGCTGCTGATCTCCTTGTGTCAGTGATACGATCCATAACAACGCAAAGTAAGCTCAGATGAACTGATCCACACAGCCTAGTGCATTTTTTTAAAACATCTTTTTACCCTTGCGAATACCTGTGTACAATATGTAGGAAACAATTATTCAATTTTTTTTTTTTAACAGTTAAATTATGCATTCTTATAAAAGACTGAAGGGTTTGTATATGTATTTCAACTTCGGATGACGATATCCTTTCATAAATACCTTTTTGGTATTGCATTATTTACAAATAGTACAAAGGATTCTGTTATTCTTCAGATACCTCTATGTTTTCTGTAAAGCCTTGAGACTGAAGCCCCATGTCGCACCAGCATGTAGTTGGTAGGCTCAAAACTAAGGCAGGCAGTGAGAAAGCATTTTGGGTTAGTGGAATTAATTAAGATGAGAGAGTTAACAGGCAAGCCCATGCATGTAAGCATGATGCATACAGGTCTATGTTTTTGATAATTCCGAGTTTCCATATGGGATGGCCATAGTATGCCGGAACCATAAGCAGAGCCCGACATGTGATTGTGACAGTGATTTTCCATACAAGTGGAAAAACAATAAATTTTGCTTACATCAAACAATATGCGTTGGAGGTATTAAGTGGAGGGCTGCAGCAGGATTGAGATCCTAAGGGACTCCATATTAACTACTGAATAGATGGTTTGGGACAAAAACATTTTTTTCGTCATGTTTAATCCGTATCGCAAAGTCGCTTATGTATGGGTTTTTAGCAGTTTTGTGATTGGGTTTTTTAGTATATGAAAGTCAGACAGCTAGACCAGGATATGGCAGTCACTCTTTGGATAACACAACGTACTACTCTGTGTTGCCATTGATTTCCAATGATATTAGTATAGTATCAAAATCAGCCTGAAGGGACATAGCTTTTTAGATTGGGTTTCTATCTTACCTAACAGCATGCAGTTTTTTTTTATATTATTAGTAAAGTTACATTATCATTGCATCATGATGCAGTTTAAGGCTCAGATCTCTGTGAAAAGTCTGCTGGTCTGGCATATTCACGTGTTGTTTGGAGGATCTAAAATAAGGCACTCAGGAGACTACTGCTGCACAAAAAAAACATTTATAAGCTCTGCTGTTCAAATTAAATCTTTGGAAATATGCAATAACCAAAAATTGGATGATGCAAAAAAAACTACTTGAAATTGCATTAAATTATGTAAAAAAAAAAAAAAAAAACTAAATACAAAATAACGTATTTTAATTTTATACTAAAGAAAATGAAAGTAACATTTTGTATTTTGAGTGTTAATTAGGGCTGTCAACTAATATTCTAAACTCTGATATTTATATTGAATAGTAAAATTTGCGTGCAATGAATGCACCGCATTGATGGGACCCGCACAACGTCACTTTCATTAATTGAAAATTAAATGTAATGATCATTCAAACTGAACAAGGAATAATTCAACAACAACTGTAAGGTGGCACCTGGTCCTAACGGCGAGCGTTTCGTTATGTCACGTAAACAAACCACTCACCTTTCAGCTGTGCTCTCCAGATCAGACTGAATATGTAAGCACTTAAAATATGGTTGAGTTTTACTTGCTATTTTCCTACGTTTGTAGAGAAAACGCACATTTTATATTGTGATATTTACTGGAAAGAACATACTATAAAGTCAACAACAATAAGGAAACTTTCGGGCAATCTCCCTCCAGCCGTATGCCACCTTTATTTATTTATTTATTTATTTATTTATTTAGTGTGAAATGAGGAGGGCTTGTATAGATAATTATTCTTGTCAACTTCACGAATTGGCTGCTTCGCTGTCTTTTCAAAGCAAGCGACAGGAATAAGAAAAGAAACAGGGCGTCCCACAAAAGTGCAGCGCTGTGTTGCTCGCTGCCTGTTGGAACACGGTTGAGTGGACATAATACGCCAAAATAGATATTTCAATAGGTCGAACCCATGTGTTTTTTAAGACAAAATGTTTGGCCAATTTTGTCAGCCTCAGTATAAATTCTATCATCTCAGTGTATAACACAAGGCCTCTTTCACAGCAGACATTTTGACTTTTCATTGTGAGAAAAGCTCAGATGTTTCTGATGGCATATTTAGAATGGAGCCATCATTAAAGTGTCCCACCAAGTCAGGACAGTGAGCACAATATACAAGAACCCTGAAACTAAACGGATTTCAGCCATCACTCATTTTATTATTTACACCAATGCTTTTCCCACTGTGATATGTCCAATTGCAGTGTTTCTTTCTACTGTTTGCGTAAACAAATAGTTTTGAATGGAGTTTGACGACAGCTTTTTAAACCACTGCTCAGATTAGTAGCCAAGTTCTAGGCTCAGTGTTACATTGAAGCAGACTGGTTGATTCATACAGTTCCAATTGATCTACATAGACAAAAGAATAATAGTGGAATTAATTGCACATGCGATTGCTACTATGGGTGGTAAAAATATTCTAAGCGAAAAACTGTACGACTAGATGCAGTTAATTTGCACGTGTTTTAACACGATGTCTACGCAGCATCAGCAGCAGCTTCAGTCCTCTGCCAGTGTTTACGCTGGACACACTCAGTCACAGTACTGCTTTGTTTTCACCCGTGTTTTGGCAGCACTATATTATACATATTGTATTGTACACAACCGCTCTTAAAATAGAAGAAAATTGACTTGAAGCCCTTATGTAACCTGTGTGTAGACAGCCTTGCCTTACAGCGTTCATCATTGGCAATGGCTAAGCCTTACTCCGATAATAACAAGCAAAAAATACCAGTCATCAGTTTATGATTCCAATATTTTGTTTGAGGATGGAATAAGGTTTCAAAGATTTTGCAAATGTAGTGGCAAGTCCTTCACCTAATTTTGCTGAAAGACGAGAGGTGTGGCACTCTAATCACCTTTAACTTCTAAATTTAACTTGCACAACTATTTGGTCGCCTAGTCTATTGTCTGCCCTTTCAAATCTTGCAAATGGTGTCATTATAAATGATACCAACTGACAAACCATTTTTTGTTCTGACACGTATGAATCACCTTTTTGTTTGTCTAAAATGATCTGTAGTTAACACAGCAATGTGAGACACAAATACATGGAGTCAGTAACTAAACACACGACAATGTAAGAGCCTTTTGTCATTTGTAGGCACATCGAAACTTTTTATTACACAATATTGTTTCTTAAGCTGTAACATATCTCGATGTGGGTTTAAAAGGATAGTCCAAAAAAAATTGAATAGGCCCACATCATAAGAGCTTCTAATATTGCACTCACCTGCAATAAAAAGTCTCTTCGGGAAATCCCTCCCCCTTTTATTTAGTTTTATATATACGTAGTTTGTAAAACATTAAGATCAAGTTTCCCCTCTGACTCAGGATTTGTCTTCTATGCTTACACTACATTACACTAATGGCTGGTTTCCTGCAACCCGGGCCTATTAAACGCCTGTCAGCGAAAAGGCTGCTCTACAAACACTGACCAAGTACCGATGACCATCTGTGGTTATAGACGCTAAAGGGATGCAGGCCAAGAGGGAATATATTTTTCTTAGCAAATGTATGATATATTTCTTGGTCTTATTATCATTATTATTCTTATTATTCTTCTTCTTCTTATTATTATTATTACCATAAATGTTATTATTACAACATGGTAATTCATTAAAGATTTCAAGGCCTGACAGCACAAGACCAGGACACCAGTCCTTAATGATAAACGGTCTGATAATGTGTTTCCTTATCCTGTCTGTACTCTAGTTTCTAAAGGAACTGCTGTGCTTTTGGTGTTGCTGTGCCTTGTGTTGCTTGAGAATAACACCCGTTTCCCCTTCCCTCAGCAGCTCTCCCAGCTCCCCCAAAGCACTGAAAGTGAAGCAGGAGGATGGGGTGGAGAGAGTTACAAAGAGATAAGAGAATCCCTTACCAGCTTAGGTAGGAGTATGGGTTGTTTCACAAGGAAGATGGAAGACGATTAAAATCATTTAAAACTTAATTTGCTCCCACACACCCAGAGAAGCGGGGACGTTGCTGTTTCCCCTCTGGTTATCATGCGCTGGTCAGCGGTGGCTTTGTGCTCTTGATTCTGTTTGAAGGTGCAACCTTGTTAATTTTCTCTTTTGTATTGTCTGATGACAATGTTTGTGCTGTGGTCTGATTGATGCACCTTTCTTTCTTGGTCGTCAAGTCAGAACATGTCCTGGGTTGCTTCATACTGAATATTGATGGTGCTTGATTGAGTTGTGAGGATGCAGACGGACAAGTTGCCATTGGTGATTTATACGACTTTAACCTTTTGAGTTGGATGCAAATTCTTGCATCCGAGTGCTGCTTTGACACGAAACACACAGTTTCCGCAGTTCAGCATTCTTCCTCAAGCTTAACGAACATCACATATAGACCTTATTAATTTCACATGGTATAAGCCGTGCAGAATCTTTGCGAGTTGGTAGGCGTCCAAGAGTAAGCCAGTGTTGGTATCGCATCAATGTGACAGTATTTATTAACATGGTAATTTCATTCCCCGAGGGTTGTCTGTTTCACGGTGCATGAACCCTGAGTGTTTGTTTTGACAGAGTAGCCGTGATTCATGTCTACTGCACACACACACAGTGTTGCTGTGTGTTTCATATTTGCACATATGTTGAGAAAGGACCGTGACGAGTCTGCTGATCTGGTTTTGGTGTTTAAGACTCCGTTTCAAGTGCTGATTTTATCAACAAACTAATTTATCATTTTGTAAATTAATTCAAATGTGACCCATGTAGCCTAATCCTAAAGTATATTGTAGAACTGATGTGGTTCAGTCACCTGAGTGACATGCTAACAGATGCGTTTAGATTTTCAAGGCAGCAAACAGCCTTACCTTTACCCACCCTTTCTTTCCATTTATGGTGTTCTATCCAAAATGCTTTCGCACATTACTTCTTGAAAGGTTTGGTGTCGTCATTATTTTTTCGGCACGCCTCCCTGGTTCCCTTCATTTTGCGTTAGTGAAGAGAACAACAGTTTAGTTTACGGATAAGGTAATGGGTAGACGTAGACGTATGCTGGAGTGCAATACACGGCCCGCTGCGTTTACACACTGTAGACATTTCACTACAGTTAGAATAATATTATTTCTTCCTGGGTTCGAACAGTAGTCTAAATGTTGAATACAAATTGACAGCCCTATAACAAATCTGGATCTAGGTCAGAGGAAAGGCTTATTACTAGACTGCACTCTACTGTCAGGACTCACATTGTCCTCACCACAGTCCTTTTCTCAATTTAACCAATCTTTTACGCCTTGGCTTTAAAAGTGGTGGTGTAATGTATCCAAGTACATTCAAGATTCTCAAGTATTGTACTTGAGTATGCTTTTGAGGTACTTGAGTGTTTCCATTTTATGTAACTTCATACTTTTACTCCACTACATCTCAGTGGGAAATATTGTACTCTTACACTTCACTACATTTATTTGACGATATCAGTTACTATTTAAGCTACTTTGCAGATTCAGATTCTTAATACAATCTATAAATCGACCAATAAACTATGATGTATTATTAAGTGGTATATATCCTAATTATTAGGTATATAAAGTACTTAAAATGAACTCAACCTTTACCAGCTGTAAAATTAAATTGATGAACATATTGCATCAAAATTATAATCCAATGATATAGCCCTACTGTAAGTATATTATTTGAAATGGGCTATTGTACATAATGAGTATACGTTTGGTACTTTAAGTATATTTGAGGATACTAATACTTTTGTTCTTTTACTTAAGTGACATTTTTAATGCAGGACTTTTACACGTGAGCATTTTTACACTGTGCTCTAGTAATCATGAACACATTTGTTGTGTAAATATTAATGGTGATGACGAGGCAAAAACCACTCTCACAGAGCGTGGTAAACGAGACGGGGTTTGTGTTTCAAGACGGGCCGGGTGTGTCGGCGACATCGCCGCAGATTGCGCACTGAGGCGGGTTCGCCCCGGTTAAGCGTCGCGTTGGGGTCCGTGGGCTCCGTCAGGTGGGGGACGGGGCAGCGAGCACTAAGTCCTCGGCCCCCGGGAAGCGCCGCGGTCAGCAGTCATTTATGGGTGCTTTCAAGCTAACATGGCTGAAGCCGCGAGTCACTTTCACTTTCTGAGCCAAGCTGGATCTGGTTCCTGCTGCGAAGCCAACACGCTCAGAGAGTGTCAGCCAGCCCACCCCGTAAAAAAATAAATAGTTTTAGTTCATGATGAATCTGTTGCGGGCAAAATAGACTCAAGACTGTCCGTCTAGGTAATTAATGGGAAAGAATTCTCTACAATTTCACCTGAAATAGTTTTGTTCATTTTGCACAAGGTCTTTATTTAATGAGAATGTACTCAGTACTTTCATTTGCCACGTATTTTAGTCACACAGGAGTATACAAAGAAATAGGCTGCACCATGTGGTTTTATCATACAGACTATTTATTTATTGGATTACAAGAAAGCATGCTATATTGTGATATATGTCATTATTAAGATATGAAATGACCTATATTGTGATAGAAGTGTTTGGCCATATTGCACAGCCCTACCTCAGTGCAGTGCTTTTCAGCTGAAGATGGCTGTCTCTCTTCTTTCTGTGTGCCGGGTGTCTGGGCTGTCATGTTTTTATCTTCCCCTCTTTTCTGCAGTCCTCAGTCCTGAAATCTTATTTGGATTTAATGATTTATATTTGTGATTTATACTTGTTGCTTCCTGCAACACATTTGTGCATTCAAATGCCACAATTCTCCACCAATTAAGATACACTTAGTGGAATTTATAACACATTCAGTCTGTGACTTTTTATTTTTGGTTTGATACCTTTGATAGTACGATGACACAGTGCATTCATCAAGTGTCAAGAGTATGAGAGCTCATCTAGGATTAATTCTGTCTTTGTTTAATTATTTATAGAGATCGTTAAAGGGACTCCTCTGCTTGATACTTGATAAATGTAGCACAATGTGTCCATCAAACTCCACCTTCGTTTAATTTTAAATACACATTATCCCCAAGTTACTTGAAAGACGAGGCTTTTAATACACTGACGGAAACCCTGGGACGGCAGCTATCGTGTATTTTAGTAATCAAGTATTCTGCCACTTATTCCATCAATTTAATTGAGCAATGTAATATAAGAAAAGCATATAAAGTTCTGTATTTGACATTCAGAGCATTAATAAAGAAGCAAACACCTATTTGCTGTGTTAAGATACCTGGGCAAAGATGCTCTCAATTTTGCGTTTTGCACCTATAAGTAGCAATAATGAATATACAAAAGAGACTGAGCAACTAATTATTTTTCTTATTATAAAAATCTAGATTTATATTGCTTTAATTGCATAGAAAGAGCCATATTACCTTCTGGCTTTTAAAGAAAACATTATGAAATGCGGCAACTGGTTTTCAGTGCGTCAGGACTCTGTGGCAATATCAGCAACCCACCCGTCCCATCTTGAAACACGGACCCTGTCTCGTTGACAATACTTTGTTGGTGTGACCTTCTTGCTGTGTCATTACCAATGCGTTTATGTTTAACTTGTTTTCTGGGACACAACATTGTTTTCAAGAGCAAAATCCTGTGGGAGACACTAGGGGCGGGAATCTCTCGGCACCTCACGATTTGATTCCGATGTTGAATAATTGTGCCTGTAGCAGCATCCTCGTAGTAAAAAACACATGATTCAGCATGTTCTGAGTCATTTGACATAACAAGCTGCCGTTATCCACAAATATATAATATAGACTTCTCTTCAAACAAATCCCCCCGTTATAGGCAATGAGCATTTAGCTCTTGTACAAAAATAGCGCTTTCTGGAACATGTGGTAAAATATACATACAGTGATAAAGTGTGTGGTTACGGTGACTCAAGATTCTGTGGCAACGGATCTCCACTCATAGCGTGTTACTGCCATCCTACCTGCTTTCCTCAGCGACTCTGTGACTTTAGCTTTGGTTTGGTTGTAGAGTGTCGCTGTGTCCGTAAAAATGTCTGGAATACAGCATTCCTTCTGAAGTGTGCAACATAGCGCGAAAGCTCTAATTCTCAATGACACGAGTCCTTAACAAAATAAAGTTGCGACCCACTTCGTGATTTGCTTCGCCCTTTCCGAGTTGGGCGGAAGAAGAAGCGAAATGCTTCCATACGTTAGCGTTTAAGCCGGGGGGTGCCGGTCGGATTATATCTATATTCGGCGGTTCAAGCTCAGCCGCCCTAGTATTGAGCTTAAAACGTAAACAAGACGCACGTGTATTGCGTCTGTTGCGTTCAGGGCCATCGGTAAGAAGCGGCCAGCCCGGTGCCACAGAATTGTTACAGGCGATCATAACGTTGAGAATTGTGGGTAAATGAAGGGTGAAGAGAACGTTTTCGGGGCCTATTACAAACAGGTAGTGAATAGTATTACACTGGGCTAGTTGTAGAATTATATTCCAGTTATGGCTTTGGATGATTGTTTAGATTTCCAATAACTCCAGTGTCCAAAAATCCAAATGTAGGCACGCTAGTGAATAATATCATACTATTAGTATTAGAGCAGTATAGTACAGTACTATTAGATGTATAGTAGGTAGACAGGCTACCTGCCCCTCACCGTGTACTCTTAGCGTGTCAGCAGAGTCTTCAACAAGCTGCTAGCTTAACAGCTGGGAGTATCAACAATAGCCATGTTTGTTGTTTCATAATGATAATTTCGGGGAGTGGCTTTGGAGGCAGTGTTGCCAACTTGGCGACTGTTGCTAGATTTAGCGACTTTTGGAGCCAGTGTTGCTCGCTGCTTTCATTGGAAAAGAGCTGGAAATGCTGGGCTGAGCTTTTCATTTGGATAATTTATTTTATACCTAACTCTTGCTAGTTTCTCCAGATTACAATCCCACCTTTAATGCCAACAGTACTGTAACCAACAAGACCCATGTGTATAGATAGACAGCTTACCGGTGTTGTAGTTGTTGAGACTACAACAAGCTTAGGCTCAGAACTTAACTTGAGAATGAAGTCACGAGGCATTGGAATGGATATGAACTGCACATTGCCTTTGATGCACTGCCCCGCTGGCGCCCTCTGGCCACACTTCAAACCAGTGTTAGTTATCAGTCACCTGTGTGGTTCTGAAACAGGCTTACCTTCTCCCTCATCTCCTGCTCGTTGTTATGTCTGTGTTCCACTCAGCACCTGTAGATGCAAAGTGTATTTTGTTACAACGGATTTACTGATTATTATTTATTCATTATTATTATACAATACTTCTACCAGACTAACCAACTAGTTATGCAGAAGGGCTTTTGACAATCTCTTTAAACCTAATGTCAGTTGTAAAACCACAAAAACTAGTTGTTTAAACTAAAAGTAGTGCCGTGGTTAGGCTTAACATAAAAAATACAAATAAAAAAAATCCCTTCACAATTTTGTGAACCACTTCTTTTGGTTGAGGTCGAGTGATGTAATTTGGCCTTCCATGTGCTTTTTCTCATCATAACACTCACTTAAATGTACCTAACCACAAGTTTGTGTGAGGTAGTCCATGTGTCTCTTTCTGATGGTGAAAGAACATTGCTGAACTCGCTCTTTTTCAGAATACTTTTTCAAATATGCCTCATACTTAAAAACGAGCAGAGTAAATATCACAGTTATTTTTAACCTTTGCACACTTTATCAGAGTTTACAATATGCTATATCAGTTGCCTAGAGACACTGCAGCAAGTAGTGTATAGGCATGTGTTATTTCTGTGTGTGTGTGAGGCATGCCTATGCTCAGTAGTTTACAGTCATGGAATCTGATGGTTGGATTTCATTTTGAAAAGTATTCTCGGTGCATCTCAATTCTTGATTTCCATTCATTTGCTCTATGACTAGAGATGGGTATCGTTAGGATTGTATCGATACTAGTACTGTTATCGATAGTTTGCCTATCTGTTCGTTTCCTTATCGATACTCTTTTTGGTTCTTTTTGATCATTTTGTGAGGGGAAAAAAAGACAATTAATTAAAAAGGATCAACGTTACTTTATTATTCATATGTAAACAAAGTCTTCAACCACAACAGCAGACATGTTTAAATAACTCACTATTGTTGTTTATACTATTTCAATGCCAACAACAAATGTAAATTTGATAACATTTGAGAGCCGTGGTCATCTCCCGACAGTAAGAAACAGTTATTGTTAGTGTGTGTTGGCTGGAGTGGTAATGGGAACAGCAGCTTCAAAATAATGTATAACACTAACTTATAACAACACAGCCACTCCCCTTATTAATAACTAAGTATCAAACAACTCAATATACACGGACAGACTTATTAATTGTTACCTAAATCCCTTTGACTCCACTGTTGAGAAGGGGTGCAGGCCTTTGACAACCAACTGGGTCACAGCCCTCTGACACTCGCCCCCCCTCTCCTGTTCCGGTGTCATCTCCCCTGTAAGGGACTCGGGCTGGGACCGGCGCTGGTGCAGCCTCAGCCCGACAAACTACAAAAAGTTCCCAAATTCTTAAAATACAGTCGCAGCTAAACAATTAGCTGAGTTTTATTGCATTTTATACGAGAGTTCTCTGCATCTACTTAAGTCAAATGTAGCCACATTTGGGATCTTTTCCTTCTCTCTGCCATGATGTGTGTCTCACGCTGTTCTGAGCCAGAGTCGTTTTTTGCGCGTGGATCTCACTCCGTCACTTCTAGAGTACCGACAGCAGAACCGTGTAACTCTGGACCTTATCGATCCTCCGGGTATTTACTACTGTCTTATCGGTTCCCGTTTAGAACCGGGTATCGGGGGGCATCCCTATCTATGACCACATTTACAATTATCAGTATCTCATCAAACTTTGTGATAATAATATATAATATAATATCGTGGGATGCAAATTCAGCTATTCAGCAAGATTAATTAGTCTTTTTCTGACTTAATTTACTATTTTTGGAACCGTAACCTTAAGTCTGTGCAGCTATCATCTTTATAAAGTCCCAAACTGCTCCACCTTTGCGCACATTTCCTCATCAGCAGTCATCGCTTTTCTCATATCATTTGCATTGTGACTCAGGTTATTTTTACATGCACCTAAGTGTTAAGAAATTATCAAAACTAAACTCATTATTTCCTAGGACTGTACAGAATAGTTCGACGCTTCATTCATATCATTGACATTCAAATTCTTAATCAACTGTCAAATGCTGCACAGCTTTTTTTTTTGCACGTCTATTAATGTTCTTTTTTTTCTTTTCTTTTAATCCGGTATTTCTGAATAGTTGACAGTAAAGGTTCGGCTACATTAATCAGTGTTTTCCCCTACGTTCCTTCTGCAGTGGCACACCGGTAGAATCATAAGCACAGCTGCTAAAATTTCCCACGATTCCTCAGCTCTTGTGTTAAGCTTCTCCACTCACGCACTGAGTGGAGCAAAGGACAGACTGGTGAAGTGAAGATAACGATGTTGATACCGGTTACAAACAGGCTTGGTAGTGAATAGTAATAAACTAGGCTATTTGTAGAATTATGTTCCAGGGATGGCTGTGTGCGATTGTTTCTGACTCGTGTTGTTAAGTTAAAAAATGTAAATGTATCGACAACAGATATATGCAGTCATTTCCCCAAAAACTCATAAATAATTTTGACCTAACAAAATATTCTACTTAAATCCATATTTGTTGCCGTTCAACCTTTCAAAAACCACATTTTCACTGTGGTCAGAAAAACAACTTTCTCTCCTGCTTGCCGCAAAACAAAGGGAGGCTAGACTGCAAAGTTATATTCATTCAAGACAGTTAATTGAATATAATCAGACAAATCACTTTATTCAATTCAGGATTTAAAAATATTTCCTTTTTTTGAATAACTAGAAACTTTGAATGTATTTTAAAATGTTATTTTGTTATAGATTTATATATTTATTTTGTTATGATAATGGCCCTTTTCATAATAGCATATTGCCCAATATTTCATGTCTCATTTTAATTCATAATCTAGGCTTTCTGTGACAGTGGTGTCATCACCAGTCACCGCCTCCTTACCTTTCAGTCAATTTCTTGCACCCTGCCTGTAAATACACAGACACAGCATCTAACCTCTTCTTCTATTTAGCTTAACGTGGCTACACATTCTACCTACCTAGTCGTCTATTTATCTAGGCTGGCCTTTTGAGTATATAATAATGTTCTCTCATCACAAGTATTGATACTGGGAGTTACTGGTTAATTCAGAGTAATCTCAGCAGTGGTTTTAATTCCAAAGATGTTCTGTTAGAGCCACAACTCTTTGTAGGGGAGAAAGACAGACGGCCTTCCTCTGTTATTCAGTTCAAAGGGGCGTTGGGTCTTTATACACCATCCCAGACGAGATCGGTTTGGTCTTTCAAATCACTTTCAGCCCCAACATAATGATTGTGTGCTTTGCTTGTTTTAATCAACACATTTCAAATCCCTGTTTTCATTGTCACGCTATCATGTTTCGGCTGTACATATTGGCCAGTGTTGAATATGTTATAATTGGCTTACTTGGACTACTGATGTGTTTAATGGGTTTACGTTCTACTTATTTAAGGCTTATGTTGCACTAAGTCTATCATTGAGTTTGGTTCTTCAAAGCATCTTCAATGCATCTGTTGAGTTTCAGGCTTAAACAAGGCTACTGCTTATTAGCAATATTGCATCTGACATTTTTATTCCCAAAAATTGTACTGTCAATATTGTCTTTAGACACAAATCAATAATGTTTGTAATGTAAAGCCTTACTCAGGACACATAGCTGGCTCTGAGTTAAATGGCATAGCAGTTGAGATGCTTTTCATCATTTGCATTCCTGAACATTTGTTCATACCTTTTCTTTTTTTTCTTCTTGAGTGTGCATAGTTGGAAGTAGGGCTGCAACTAACGATTATTTTAATAATCGATTAATCTGTCGATTTATTTTTTCGATTAATCGATGAATCGGATAAAAAAAAACAAAAAGGCATTAATTTCCAACCCTTTATTCAAAAACAGAACTGACAAAAAATCTTCAGAAAGTGCACAAACAGGTTGCTCCTTGAACATCCCTGAGCTGTTAAAGTAATAATAAAAAAAATTAAAAGAAATGACTAACACAAAAAACTTACACATGTATGCTTTACATCTGCCAAATATATAGGCTTTTTTTTTTTTTAAATAAAGTGCACAGAAAGAAGTATATTTTTGTTTAAAGGAACCTGAGCTGTCAGAACAATAAATAATTTATAAAAAATAAAGAAAAATACAAATCAGAAAACTTAACAGGATTTGTTTGAACGTCAGAACTTGTTCTCTACACTACACTCACAGACACACAAACTCTCACACTCACACACGATTTGTTTAGTGTGAATGCTCCCACACCTTGGATGACTTAGGGCGTACTGATTTCTCTGCCTCCGTCATGTGTTCCAGAACAACGTTACGGGTCTCTCCGATGGTCTTTCCTCTACCTCCGCTCTGCTCCGCTCTTTTTTTTCTTTTTTTGCTCTGCTCCGCGCTCAACTCAACTTTTTTTTTTTTTTATATATATATACTCAAACATCTCCGCGACTTATTGAGTGGCGTAATAGTCGCGCGACACAACGAACCGATAATGAAATTCGTTGCCAACTCTTTTGATAATCAAATTTTGTTTTATTGTGAATATGGACATTTATTTTAAGTATTTATTGGAGAAATGATTTCCTTGAAAATCCCTGACAATTTCCCTGAAGATTTTTTTTTTGCAATATCTATGCACCGTTAGTGAAACGCTAACAGTTTGACGGTTGTACTGCATTCGCAACACAATGACATCACTTCCCCATCTCTTAATTAGAGCCAACTTTAATGTTAGCAGCAACACATCCCTCTGATTGTAGGCGTCTAGTATTCCATCCTTTTAATCTATGGCTTTTGTGCTTTATCTAATTTAAATGATTATATTCGTCTATATGGTCTCTGTGATAAAGAACCATAAACTCTGGCCACTTAGTCTCCTGTGCTTTGACTCCATCTACTGGCTGATTGTGGAACTTGAGCTTTTGATTAGATGTTTCCACACCAGTCGACATGAGTTGGTGTGGCTAAAGAGACATTGTTTTATCTGTTCAAAACCAAACTAAGAAAAGGCTGCACATCAATGTCAGTTTTTACTGCAATATGAAGAGGGTAAATATATAAGACATCAGTTATTATTATTATTATCATGAATATATAAAGCTTCGGCAAAGATTCTTCTCACCCACCATTGAGGCTTGAATTTCATAATGTTTATACATCAACATGCATGTTTTCTTAACCTGTGTTACACATTTTTGACAGCATAAAGTCTGAGGCCAGGCCCTGTGGAACGTCTTGCGTTTTATTTCGGTGCCCAAGTGTTTATTTTTAACTCAACACCTAAAATAGAGGATTTATTATTTATTTATTTAGTTTCCATGGACAGAATCCCTTTGTTCTGAAATATTTACATGACAGTGTTGTGGAGAATGCAGTGACTTGCACCGCTCCGTACGTAATTGGAGTACCAGCTTTTAATTGTGGATTAATATTAACAAATGAGCATGCTTCTTAACCTTTTCTGTCAAAAAGGTATATAAATTACATTTATAATGAAATGAAACAGCCCTTAATGAAAGGCCAACTGTGTAGAAAAGAAAGGGCTAACAGCAGCAGCAATGCGGTCCGTGTGGACGGCACACGCGTGTGAAACATAGCACTCCAGCCATGTACCCGCCATGCGCCGCTCACGCCGGCTGTGTGGCGTGGGCGTACGGTCGCTTTCACACCTAACCTGTTTGGGCCGTCTGAACCGAACCCTGGGACGCTTTGTGTAGTGCAGTTTGTTTGGGCTGATGTGAAAGCTATCAATCAAGCTCTGGTGCGGACCAAAAACCGTACTGGGAGGTGGGTCCCGGTCCACTTCCAAGTGGCCTCTGGTGCATCTTATTATTATGAAATATTTTCGTGTAGCAATATAAAGCCTTGTCTATGAGCTATTTATGTAAATCAACACGTATGCACGTTGGTATTTTCCCTGATTAATAGCGCAAAAGCTGTTAAAACTGCTGTGCTTGTTTTCGACTGTGTACTTTGTCAGATCATTAAGTTTATTAAAAAGTGTGTGACAACCCAACGTAATAAGCCCTGAGTCAGACTGTACAGAGGGCATCGTGTGTGTGTCCGACATTCGCACCAGTCCTCTGGGAGCTTTTGTACAGTCCTGCCTCTACCTGTTAGTCATTAGCCATGACATGAGATCAATTTGCAGTCTGACAATACTATTAATGGTTATAATCAGTTATTTCTTGGTGACATCAGAAGCAGTGAACGGTGCTTAAACCTCTTGTCAGTCACTGGAATATGATTTCCCCCTGTGGGTTCTGTTGATGCAACGAGTCTGTCCAATACTGTCCAATCAACGAGTTTCCTGTGAGTGTGTATAACTTCATGTTTATACCTTCATGCGTTTGTTGCATTTTAGTTCTGGTCCAGTTCCTGTTCACACTGACTTCATACAATGTATCATTTTTTTCCTCCTTGGTCCAGACCAGGTGAAACAAATTACAGGTGTGAAAGCCCCCTCAGCTTTGCTCGCTGATGTTCTGGGCAAACTGAGTCGCCATTCCTCAGCAGAGCTATTTAGTTTTCTTCTTCCCAGTCGGATGAAACAATCTTTTAAAGGTCAAATATTAGCAGCGGGGGCTGTATTTGTGCACGGCAGCCAAAGTGGTGCTTGTAAGTCAAACCATGGCTCGGTTTGTCACAAAGTTACTATGCTGCTTACCATGTGTAATTTGTTGATGGTATAGTTAGTGAATTCCTCTAAAGACTTAAATGCATACTGCTTTTGATTCAAGCAGAGGTTCCCAACCCCCAGACAGCGAGAAAAGATGATTTTGCATAAAATGTGTTTATGAACTTGAACTTGGTGCGGCCTGCGCTGCCCTTTCCGTCTCCTGTCCCACCTCACAACAACAATATAGTACATTTTTATGTCGGCCATCAATATGAGAGGAAACCAGTCTGCCTTCAGCTACAATTTTGCTTGGTCTATAATGTGAGGCTGAGCCAAACTGTCATAAACGATGAATGCTTTGAAGAGGCACAGCCAGTACCTGGAGGGCTGCCGTACTGCCTGCTGTCAGTTGATGGCTGTCTCCTCACCTCTTGCTGGCTGGCCTCCTTTAATGTTGTAATGGCTCTATTTGATTGAAGAGTGCATTGGCTGAATCGAGGACTGGACAGCCTAAAGAAAGTGATGATTTTTCTTAGACATTTTGGTCTTTTACATTTGTTTAATTACATTTTGTGAATTTTCTTACTTGTTTACATAACCACATGTGGGTGCTGAATATTTATTTATTAAATAACCGGCAACAATGACCACAAGAAGGTTCTTGCTGGAACAAGCCTCACTCAGCAGACCACTTTTGTTAAGTGACTGGCTTCTGGAAAATGAGTGAAGATGTCCTCCTGTCATTTGTCTGAAAGCTGCTCCTGCTGTCTATTCTATACTTGTAGAGGAATATCTACCAAACTACTTCTGAACCATTACAAAAGTATTTTTTCTTAGTTGAACGGTGATTCTTTGGATCTTTCTGTTACACCCCAACAAAATTGACAATTTACCTCCAACAGTGATTATATGTCCGTTCCAAGTCTAAATGAGGCTTGGAAGACAAGATGATATTGCAGCTAATTTTACATAACTTAAAGTTCATAGATTTTCAATCACTCAAAATGTTTCCGTTCCTCTGCTTCTCTTTCAGTTCTACAAGCATGTTGTCCAGAGTGTGGAGAAGTTCGTTCTAAAGGTGAGCTCTACTTAAAAAGAGGATTGTCGGCCAAGTACAGTAAATCTAAAATTGTAAACTTCATTTTGGAAGTTAAAACACACTCAATGTACAAACGCTCTCACGACATTTCATTAAGTGTGATGATTTGGTCATTGTATACATTCAGTGTGAGTGCAATGTTCATACTTGTGCAAATATCTTTTTTTCTAACAATCGATTTCACTGTAAATAGGTAGATGCATAAAAGGCCCCAGGCAGTAACTTCATATATTGTTTGACTGTTATTAAAATATGCTAACACCAGCGGTCTGTTTCTGTACCGACAGTGCAAACCAGAATACAAGGTCCCTGGGCTGTACGTCATCGACTCCATTGTCAGGCAGTCGCGGCACCAGTTTGGGACGGAGAAGGACGTGTTCGCCCCGCGCTTCAGCAAGAACATCATCGCAACGTTCCAGCAGCTCTACCGCTGCCCTTCAGATGATAAGGTCAGACATTTTGAAATCGGTTTCGTATGTTCCGCTCTGGTTTTTGTGGCTTGTCGTGCTTTCACGAGAGATGATATTAGACCCCTTGATATATGCCACAGTTTTACAGAAAGCAGGGCTTTGAGCAACAGATCAGGGATTGGCAACAGCCTCCCTCTATTTCATTGTTGCGAATAAGTGAGTGAGGGACATCATTCACTCAACGTGTGTAGGGCCGAGCTACCAGGAATTTTCCGATAGACTTGTGTTGGGAAAGAAACATCTGTAACTCAGCAGATATTCATCTATATTTATCAGGTAAAATGCACTAATAGCCGAATCCAGAGTTATTTTCCTTCCTCCGTTCATGTGATGGACTGAGGCTGGGAGGCAAAATTAAAGGAAACGCTAATGCAATTGCTCTATTGGCTCCATGGATGCGGAAGATTGCCAGAAGATCTGGATATTTCCCTCTGAATTCTATTCGCAGAAGTCAAACTTTATTAGCTTCATGCGTCACTGAGCAACCTTTATAGGAATGAACAGGGCGCTGTATCCAGTTCTCTTTAGACATTGTATATGTGTAGGGCAGTTTGTTCTTGTCTCACATTATCATGGATAAATATGAGAAATTGTTCACATACAAAAAACAGACTAGTAAATGACATTTCAACCTTTGTGGCTGTTTTTGGCCCTACGACTTTCTGTCAGTCTTCTTTTATCATAACAGCACTGTTTTTTATTCGGCTCCTGGCATCGTGTCTTTGCATTTTTACTGTTTTGTCAAAGCTGCGTTTTTCCTCTTCATCTGTTTTCAGAGTAAGATAGTGCGAGTCCTGAACCTGTGGCAAAAGAATGCAGTCTTCAAGAGCGACATCATCCAGCCTCTGTTGGACATGGCGGCGGGGATTGCCCCTCCCAGCATCACACCTGTCATGCCCAGCAGTGCTGCCCCAGTCAATAACACTACACCTGGTCAGTCAAAGTGCACACAGAACCATACACCGATAATGTGGTCAGATAGCTTTGAAAGTTTGACACAACTATGAAATGTGCTAACTTCAGACTTCATATTACAACGCCCCTGTTTCTGTGTGTCCAGGTACCCCAGCTACCCCTGCTACCCCAGCTAACATAGTCCAGGGTCTGCCTGATTGGGCTTCCCAGATCACCAACACAGACACTGTGGCTGCTGTTGCACAGATCCTACAGAGTCCCCAAGGACAACAGGTTAGTGAGCACATCAACCCACCATCTTGGTTAACACGATTTAGTTATGGGCTACTAATAAGCCTTAAGCATCTCTATGTCCAGTAAAACAGGACTTTGTCCTTTTTTGCTTGAGTCGCCTCTGCAGCCTGCGTGGCTGTTGGTGTTATAACTGTGTCAAATACTCCGTGTTATCACCTGTTGTAGCTGCAGCAGCTGGTGCAGAGTCTCCAGATGCAGCAGCAGAAGCCCCAGCCGTCCCTGCTGCAGGCCTTGGACGCTGGCCTGGTGGTACAGTTGCAAGCTCTGACGGCTCAACTCACCGCCGCCGCTACGGCCAACAGCCTCAACCCCCTGGAGCAGAGGGTGTCCTCTTTTAATAAGGTAACGCTGCAGACCGCGAGGGAAAGTTTCTTATTCCGTGTGTCAACTGATGCCTCCTAATGTGATGATGTCATGTGTTCCTTGCAGAAGCTTCTGGGTCCTTTTGATTTTGGGAACGATTCTGAGCGCGGTGAGGAATCTAAAAAGGACTCCTCGTCATCTCAGTTGTAAGTTCAGTGTGTTTTATGATACGGGTGTTATTTCTCCCACATTAATACTGACTTAATGGTGATCCAGAGCCAATGTGTCAACCACCTTCATTGATCTAATTGAGCTGCTGACCACTTCCAGGCCAATGGTGTCGGAGCCCATGAACAGCTCCCTCTTCCATCAGCTGGCTGAGCAGCTTCAACAGCAGAACCTGGAACAGTTTCAGAAGCAGCTTTTAGAGCACCAGCAGCACCAGCAGCACCAGCAGAAGGTACGCACACAGATCACTGTTTCCCAAACCATGTTTTTTCAGGACTGGTGGTGTAATAGTTGCAATTATGGATACATATGCCTAGACTTACCTGTTTTAGATGCCTTGTTAATAAATGACACATAATCGGTACACTGCTCTTTTCATTCCTCCAGGCAATGAGCATAGAAGGGCAGGACTCAATCTTTGGCCACGAAAACTCAGTTGCATCTGCTCAGAGCAGCAGCAGCCAGCCACAGCTTCCTGAGCCAGATAACAAGTTGGATGACACCATAGATAACCAACAGCAGGTATGATTGGCCAGTGAGCCATTACCAACACTTGTCAATCATATATATTAATACCGTGGTTGTATTTATTTATTTGTTTGTAAATGGAATGAATGTTTCAACTCAAGGACTGCACTAAGTATGTTTATTTAGTTGCAAGCCTAGATCTTCGAGTTATTACTGTAGTTTTACTTGGCCTTGTATTTCTGTGTAGAGAGGTGTGAAATGACCTTGTCTTTTTTTTTTTTTTTTAGGACATGGATCTGGACGAGGGCCCAGATGGTATGGAGGAGGAGATCTTTGAGCCAGAGGAGAAGAAGATCGCAAGCACACGTTCCCGAACACGCTCACGGTCGCGCTCTAGGTCCGTTCCACTTGTTTCTAGAATATAATTTTGTGCCAATTTTTCTTTTTAAATGTGCTTGGAATATTGCTGAATTGTCTGTTGATTAAGTTGAATAAGCTATGCTCTTTTAACCTCTTAGAAAAGTGCTGCCTGTTGCCCTGAAGGAGCAGGCCTGTTGTGTGATAACATGAAAGTCAGTCTGGAAAGCATTTCCAAAGGTTTTTGTTGCCGTCTCTCTGCAGGTCTCCCAAGAGGAGACGGTCCAGGTCCCGCTCCGGCTCACGGAAACGTAAACACCGTAAGCGCTCACGCTCACGCTCCAGAGACCGCAAGAGGAAGTCATCGCGGTCTTACTCCAGTGAAAGACGCGCCCGAGAACGAGAGAAGGAGCGGCAGAAGAAAGGCCTGCCTCCCATACGGTCCAAGACTCTAAGTGGTAGGTGGAAGTTATTGTGACAGAAAATATGTTCATAGTTGTTTGCCGTCGGTGCTTTTCTGTTGAGTATAATTGTTTTCCCCTCTAACCTGTACCTAGTGTGCAGCACGACTCTGTGGGTTGGCCAGGTGGACAAAAAGGCCACTCAGCAAGACCTCACCAACTTATTTGAAGAGTTTGGCCAGATTGAATCTATCAATGTAAGTAAACCTCCCCAACCCTCTAATTAAGTTACAGTATGTTATTCATATCTTTAAATGATATGGTCATATGAACTTAAATTTGTCATTAGGTACATTAAGCTGCCTAATATTTCTATTACTGTCCCTCTATCTTTTTTTATGTCTTTTGTCATTCATCTATGCTAGACATTTGCACTCTCTTTAAATGTTAAAAGAGAGTGCAAATGTCTAGCATAGATGAATCACATTGCTCATCAATCATACATGCAAGTCTATTGTCATTCTCCACTATATGCCGTCTTTTTTTCTGTAACCTTCCCACGTACTGTGTAATGTAATCTGTATGTGCACGTGTTCCTTCAGATGATCCCTCCCAGAGGCTGTGCCTACATCTGTATGGTCCACAGACAGGATGCGTACCGCGCACGCCAGAAGCTCAGCACTGGCTCCTTCAAGATTGGCTCCAAAGTGATCAAGGTAAACATTACCCTTTTTTTAAAATTTAATTGATTGTATTCTCATTCTGCTTGCAATTTGTTCTGGTGTAGTTTTCCACTAACCCCCTATCGGGGAACATCAGAGACAGTTTATCTTTCCAGGCACATGGATTCTTGTATGCTCCCAGAAAATCTCTTTGAAAAATGCTGTTTCATGACCTTCTCGTGTGTGTGTGTGTGTGTGTGTGTGTGTGTGTGTGTGTGTGTGTGTGTGTGTGTGTGTGTGTGTCTGTGTGTCTGTGTCTGTGTGTCTGTGTCTGATCCAGATTGCATGGGCTCTGAACAAAGGAGTAAAGCAGGAGTACAAGCAGTTTTGGGATGTCGACTTGGGCGTCACCTACATACCTTGGGAGAAGGTGAAGCTGGACGACCTGGATGACTTTGCCGAGGGAGGAATCATTGACCAGGAGACCGTTAATGATGGTGAAAAAAACCAACACATTAACATAATAACGTATTTCAAACAAGCACTGTCTGTTGACTCAGTAGCAGTGCTTCTGCAGATGTAAGTAGGACATGCAGGCAGGTGTGTACACACGCGAAGAAAGCATAACACCGATTATTTTGTCATAGAAAAATTAAGGCAAAATTACAGCTTAACTCCCTAAATCCAAACAAAGAATGTGATGATGGTTCATAACTTTGTTTTCATTTTCCTGTTTGTTTCTGCAGAGTGGGAAGCAGCCAAGAACGCTGAGCCACTTAAGGAAGTTGCCAGTCAGCCATTAATCGCTGAGACGACAGCAGCATCCATCACCCAGACGGAGACCTACACCCAGCAGGTCACCATGATGCCTGTACAGGTACTGTCTCAATCTGTGGGAGAATGTTTTGATTCTCTTGTTTGTAAAAAGACAGAATAGTTTAACAGATTTGAACCCAGCTTTTATGTCCCCACACATTGTTTTATTGGAAGATAATGTCGACAGTGCTTTATTTTTCTATCTTGATCTGTGAACATCCAGAGAGCAGCTGTTTTTTTTTTTTGTTGTTTTTTTTTATAAAAGACTTTGATAGAGCCTTGGGCAGCTACTGGACATGGTCAGGAACTTGTGGACCAGATGACTTAATGCAAATAAATTATCAATATTTTGTATGCACACTCTCATCTCTCTCTTATCCAGCTCCCAGTGGCCCAGGCTGTTCCCAGTGCAGTAGGTTTGGTGCCTCCTACCTTCCCTGTCACCATGGGCATACCCCCACCAGGCTACGGGCCGCCACCACCCTTCATACGGGCTGGCTTCAATGCCTCACAGCCTCCGCCAGGTAAATGACGGTCATATAAAGAATCCTATGAATAATTAAACTGTACTACATGAAATTGACAAGCTCACACAGAAACATTTTCTACTGTGTAGGTTTTCTGCAGGCAGCACAGAACGCAGCCATGGTCTCAGCAGCCACTTGTGAGTTTTTCTGACATGCTACCCTTCTAACTAAATCATGCATATAGTTTTGAAATTATACAATGTGTCCTTTCAACATTTTTTGATGAATATTTCTTTTTGGCTTGTATTCAATTTGTGGTTTTCTCCTGTACCCACCTGCAGCGCTAGTGCAGCCTTCAGTGGCAACCGGCCAAGAAGCTCTCAAGGAATCACCATTCAGTGCTATGATTCCTCCGAGCGGCTCGATCCCTGGCGGCTTCATGGCTGGTGTGTTCAACCCAGTAGTCCACGCTCAGCAGAATGAGAAGACATCACAGTCTGCAGACGGTATGGATGCTGCTGCAGAGCTCACACTGCAAGGTGAGGCAATGCCAACATGTTTCTGCATGAAAGAGACTCAGAGTCTCTTTTTAGACTGTTTATATTTGGGGTTCTAAAGGTTATTTGTGTTAAGCTGAGAAGAATTTTAACATGTATTTTTGTCATTGTGTTTTGTCCCCAGGCATGCAGAATGCAGTCCGGAGTGGGATGGGTCTCCTTGGAATGCACCCCACAGCTTCGCTCACCCACCAGCTGCATCAGTCTGGTCTGGCCGGTCAGAGAATGCCTGGCCTGATGCCTCTGGATGTGCGACCTAACCTCCTCCAACCTGGGGCTGCCGCCCGCTTCCCCCTGCTCATGCAGCAGGGCCCTGTCCAGCAGGCTGCTGGCCTCCTTGAGAGTTCCCTCCAGGCTCAAGCCCGTGCCAGGGTTCCCTTCTCTCAGCTGGACCCCTTCAACAGGGCTGCCATCCTTAACAATGAAAATGTATCCAAGACAGAAGATGAGTCTTCCTCTGGAGCTGATGAGGGCAAAGACCAGGACTACCGCTTCCCTCCAATGGAAAAGCAGAGCACAGGCCTGCTGAGGACCCCTCCACCAGAGCAAAGGGATCCTCTTGGAGGTGGCGGCGGAGCAGCAGGAGGTGGTGCAGGAGGCCGGCCTCCCCTGCTCCAGACCCCAGGGACTCAGCCAGCCAGAACCAGCCTAGTGGGACGTCTACAGGCTCTTGCAGGCTTCACTCCTGATAACCGCTGGAGCCAGACTAGAGGGGACTTTGATGAACGAGATGGCCTGCGAGTAGGCCTACAGGCCCCTCCTGTTCCAAAAGGCTTCCAGGAAGAGCGGCCCACACCTGGGCAGAACTTCCCGAACCGCTTTGAAAGCCGTCCTGGGACAGCAGTAGGAGCCGCAGCTGGAGTTTCGGGCAATGCTGGGGCCGTCGGGGGGCCACAGGCCTGGAACCGTAGTGGTGGTGGTGGTGCTGCTGCTGCTGCTGCTGCTGCTGCTGCTGCTGCACCTTTTGACAGCGAACTACATCAAGACCTAGATGAACGAAGACGCCCGTGGGACAGGCAAAGAGACAGAGATGAAAGAGATTTTGATTTCAGGAGGGAGATGAATGGCAACCGCCACAGCAGAGAGAGAGAGAGAGACCGGGAACGCGAAAGAGATAGAGATAGAGATAGAGACAGGGAGCGAGGCAGAGACCGCCCCCGAGAGCATGAACGCGATAGAGACCGCGACAAAGAGAGAGACCGCGAGAGGGAACGTGATCGTGATCGTGAACGTGATCGTGATCGTGAACGTGGGGGCTGGACACCTCTTCTCCCTCTGCCTACACCCCTGCTTCCGACTCCACCTCTTAATCCAAATCTAACCCTGAACCAAGGCAAACTGCTCGCGCCACTCAAATTGAACCCCCAGATTCAGTCACGATTCCAGTCCCCACTCTTGCCCCAAGCTCAGGGGAAACCGTCTCTCTTGGGTTTGAATCAGCCGCTGCCTCAAGTTCAGACTAAGTCTCCGCCTCCATCACAGAGCCAAGCAGCTGTGCCTGAGCACCAGTCAGAAACCCCGGCTCCGTCTGAGACATGTAGGGCACAGTCACCACCCTCAGCCAAATCTCCTGACCAGTCATCTGACGACAAAGGTCAAAGCCCATTGACGGAGGCTCCCAAACAGGCTGAGTCATCACTACAACCTGAGACCCCCCCACAGATAGAATCGCCATCCCAGCCCAAGACTCAGTCCCCGGCTCAGTCCCAGTCCCCGAACCAGTCCCCAGCCCAGTCCCAGTCCCAGTCCCCAGCCCAGTCCCTGTCCCCGACCCAGTCCCCAGCCCAGTCCCCGTCCAAAACCACTGCTTCTCCAGACACTGAGACCCCAAGCCAAGCCTCACCGCTGGCTGAGGCCTCATCCCAAGACTCACCTGTGGCCTTCACACAAGCTGCCAGTCCTCCCGAAGAGACTCACTCTCTGGAGGAGCAGGAAAGCCCAAGGAAGGATGAGGAGGAGTCACCAGAGAGAGCATCCTCACCCCAACCCCAGTGGGTCAATGGAGCTGGGATGGACAATAGCACTGTGGCTGAATCTACACCCGAGACCTCTCCCGAGTCCTCTCCTGAGCGCTTTCCTGAGCCCACCGAAGAACCCTCTCCCAACTCTGTGCTCCCTGAAAGTGAACCGGAGCAGCTTGCCTCTCCTGAGGACGTAGACAATGAACAGAGTGAGCCCATGGAGGAAGCTGCGAGTCAGCCAGTGGTAGACACTGTCACAGACACTGAGGGGACATAATCATCACTCAGTAGGTAAAAGATCATTTTGTAAAGTTGTCTCTTCTTCTCTGTACTCATGTCAGCAAACCACCACACGGGACATGCCGAATACTGACTCACATCAGTTAATGTCTTATAACCAATAACAAATGATTTTATCCCTCACAAATACCAGTGTACTTAAATAGAAAGCCTGTTAGCCGATTTATTGATAGACAATTTTGTTTGTGTTTTTATTTACTTTTTTTAAGTTGTAATGCCACCCCACCCGTTTTAATCGATCCAAGCGTGGCGAATTTTATTCAATAGCCGACCAAAATGTTTTCAATTGTATCTGGGGAAAATGCGCTTTGACCTTCCTATGGAAGAGAGTAAAACATCCTGGCTGTTCGACAATGGATTGAATACAGTTGCAGACGATACTTGAAAAAGGCAGTTGCTGGCCCAATTTCTGTCTCCTCTTCTTTTGAAATGCTGCTGCAAAGTTTTCAGTGAATGCTTTTGTGGTGTCCTGCTTTCTGTTTCTACGCAGAACAAATAGCCTGCATACAGCGAGACAAGTACAGCTGCTTATAATTGGAAAAAATGAACATTTTTTAAAATGAAAACATGACAATGTTGTATCCCCAAAATAAATGTCTGTAATTTGTTTCCAATTATACAGTGAACACAAACACAAACTTACATGCCAGGGGGATGAAAACGGAGAAAAAGAACAGGGGGATATTCTCATGTTGGGTGCATTTTGTTTTAGTTTTAAATAAACATGCTTTGTCTGTTTTAAAAAAAAACACATGCTTTAGGACTGTTTTCTGACCCAGGACCAGTGGAAACTAAGACTGCTTTACAGGCTCGTACACATTGCGTGCTGTCACTTTGATGTTCTCGCAACTCAAGTTGCTGCTATACCATCCATCCACACAGCCCTTTGTTGGATGCAACCGTGGGACTTGTAGTTTTTAGTTACTGATGACTTCCGCCTGTATGTTTGCCTAAGCTTTTGCTGGGTGACTGTTGAGGATGGGATTGTGCCTTTTTTTTGAATGGATTTGTCGTTCACGATGCTACCCAACACTACTGTGTGACGTACACCAGACCAGTGCGTGCGACTCGGTTTCAGACAGCTCTATGAACACACTGCTACCTGCTCAGAATTGACTGGCCTACCATTTGAATGGTAGCTTGGGCGCTTTGTACAGCACTCACCTAGAGGAGAACAAGTCTATGTGCTCCCATCGTTCTGTGCATGCAGGCCTGTAGCCATGTTTTAACCTTCTTGTCTCTCTTTTGTCATTTCATACTTGTAGTGCTTTTCTGTTGAGACATACTTCTAGAAATCCATAGTCTGCTGTTCTCTCAGACCAAAATGTCTACTACAGGAGTTGTGATGTTGAATAAAAGTTAAAGGTGCATCAGATTTTTACCCCTCTTATTGTCATGAATCCTGACTCAGGCCGGTAAGATGACGTCTTCACCACTGCAGCTTCGAACTGAGCTAACGGAACCATTTTAGTAGTTTAAACCAATGAAAATGTAAAGAGGTTGTGGGACATGCATACCTAGTATACCATCGTTTTGTATTGAGGTTATGACACATCTAGACTTTAGGCACTAACTTTTTTTTTAGTTTCTTATTTCACTTTCAGACAAGCGTAGAGGCCAACAAATAAAATAAAAAAAATAAACATCCTGAGAACAAACTCCCATGAGACGTGAGATGCAGAACCAAGGTCAATACCACACTGTCAAAACACTGCAATGCACTTTATTCCACACCTAGCAATAAAGGTGTAGAGGACTCCCAAATGCCCTCCGACTAAAGCGGTAAAATAGTCTGCTGAATCAAAGTGCGTCTTCCTATATTAGAATATACATGTAAAGCAGCCATCTGGCACTTCAACTGAACAAAAGGGTAGGGAGGGAATATCCACGTGAGGGAGGTGGGGAGGAAGTAGGAGACGCTGGTTGCCCCTTCACCCCCCCTCCACGCTGCTCTGCCAGAGACCCGGCTGCTACAGCTGGAGGATGTGCTTACACCGCACATCCTAGCGCTGAGCTCTTCTCTGTGCTCATTTATGGCCCCGCTCGTGTCAAACGGCACTAGCTGGAGGAGTTATGTATACCGTCGCCTTCATCGTGGTGTCTGCTGATGCCGTTTTAGCACTTCTTCTTTTTTCCAGAGGAAAAAAAAACCAATGGGAGAGGAGCAGCTCAGTGTGCTGCATGATGCCTTTACCTCCAATTACGCCCCGGCTTAGCCTGCTAATCCAATCATAACAAAAAGAAGTCATAGTTTGGCTCTGGATTTTGCATCTGGAGACCCGTGAGGGGATAAAGCCGGGCTCAAAATACCCAGCGGCGTGTCTCCTACTGTGACTCAGTCTATAAATTTCTAGCTCCCAAAGGGCCGTGCAGGCAGCCAGGTGGAGCCTCCTGCTGACCTCCCCACCGGAGACTTGACAGGCTGAGACTTTGAATCAACCGCTATCTGCCCTGAAACAGACATTTACACAGCAGTTGGCTCGCTCTCCCTTGGACAGCGATAAAAATAAATCTTGACTCTGCCGAGCGCCGGCATCCTTCAGTTATTTATCTGTGGCAGAATAAAGGACATGTGAGCTAATGTGGAGCAGGGGGTCCGATTCTGTGCATTTCTTCCACTGCACTCCTTGAGTTAAAACCAGTACCACCGGTCTAGTGGTGGTCCTGTTCCAAACCCTTTGCACATCACCGTAGTGTTCGACACCACATGAACCCAAAGCAAACCCCCGTGGGAGCGAAGCAAAGTGGGCCTGACCTTTAGTTGAAGGATTGCCCCAGCACAGGCAACTAATGAGAGCCCCTGAACCATAACGCCGTGGAATAATAATACACTGCTGGTTCATGCCCATGTGGTAGTGCTGATGTGTGGTTATTGCTGTAGGTCGGAGACACAAGTTCCCTGCTGGGAGGCGGTCAATTAGAGAGGATGATGAGGGTTAAGCTTCAGCTTGTAAATACGGTTTTAATACGACGTGTGGAAATCATTAAATATCCGCGTCTCGATTATTCCTGTCTAACTTCAAGGCATCATTTTCTCTACAAGGAGCCTTTTAATTAGCTTTTGTTGCATTAAAAAGGCCGGTGGTGCATTTCCACAACGGCTATTGTTCTCCTGTTGCCGTTGAAAGGACCACAGTCTGCGTTTCCATGGCGTCAGTAGTACCGCGTCTGACCATTTGAGGTCAGTGTGGTACTGCAGCTCCCCCTCGCTTTGTGGCATCTGTGCAAGACGGGGTTCTTGGAGTGTGCGACAGCTCAAAATCTGCAGTGCTCACCTCTCTTACCTTCCTCGCTGAGACGAACAAACAAAATAAGACCACCAGTACACGACTGCACGTGAAGTCCCCTCCTTTTGAAACGCCAACGGGCACAGCGCCAGGATAAGAGCGTAGGGAATTGCTGCCGTGCAGAATCTTCACGGTGCCACCGCGCCGAAATATATTCATCAGATACCACTTTCCATGCCTATTTATTTTTTTCCAGATCGATACAGAGGCGCTTTGATAAATTTGAACGAGGTCCTTTTGGCGTGAGACTTGGCCCGTTTCTCGAGCTTCTCAATTGCCGCGTTCCTAAATGATTAAAGCTATTGATTAGGCCTCCCGAAGCCTCCAGACTAAAAAACCAGCTATCCATCTATCGGCCATGGCCACAGATACCCAGATATCGTATTCGCACATGGGGGGGGTGGGGGGGGGGACTCTGTGCTGAGTGGAGAGCGTTGGCGGGGCTGCTCGCGCGAATTAATGGGCACGAGAGGTTGAGAAAAACAGCAATCTGTCCCCCGTCTACCAGGTTATGCAGGAGAGGAATCCCCTATCTCGGCTCACACTCTGCAGCCACAGTGATTACTCACCACTGTGTGTGTGAGTTTTCCTCCGCCTTCAAGAACCCACCGTCTGCCCGGCTCCCCGTTATCAGAGCCAGCAGACTCTTTCGGGCTGGGCCGAGGTGTCCAAAGTTCCCTTTCACCCAGGAACTTACTTAGCCTAGTCATCCCACCCCCCTCGCTGCAGGCAGCACCCTCCTGCAAATTGGCTGGAACACTGCAGGAAGCGAGCAGAGATCCCCCTCCCCTCCCCCCACTCCAAGGGTGTGTACCTGCCAACATCAGGGCTCAAACAGAAGTCTTCAGGTTCTCGCCTTTTTTTGCTAAGCTCCAGTAGGAATTTAAATTCTTGCAGCCAGAAGGAGATTATTTTTTTGTGCCTTTTTCGAAATAAGAGAAGCAAAGACGGCAGGAAAATGGGCTGCTGAGGATGTGGCCTTTACAGCTTTCAGCAAATAAAAGAATGATTTTGTTCGGGGTATGGACACATCCAAAACAGTATTTTTTTTTACTTCTCAGAGAAGCCTTCATACACATTTTTACAGTTCTTTGCTGTGCGATGGCATCTGTGAGTGAACCGTCTGTAGTGGTCATTCAACTCCTCGCTGGCTCCCGTAGTTTTGCTCTTTTTTTTAATGAGCCACACTAGCGGTGTGTGTCGGTCGGTCCACCACTTTGGTCGAGACATCTTTCTCACCAACTGTTGGATGGATTGCAGCAGCAGGTATCCATGGTGATCAGAGGACGGACCCCACTGCCTCCAGTGATCCCCTGACCTCTCCCTTAGCGCCCCTGTGAGGTTGACATTTCTGGATTTCGGTGAAATGTGTCAACAACCGTTGGGTGGATTGCCGTGCAATTTGGCGCAGACATTAAAACGATGTATCGCATTCCCCGCAGTCACAACAATAGCGTTTGTGTTTAGTAGGCCCACTAATATTCATTGGTGGTTTTTACCTGTACAGAAATGACAAGTAGTACCACGCATAATATATATACGTCACGCCTAAATGTCCACGCTTGCGGGGCTTTGAGCCAAATACTAACATGCTGAAGTTTAGCAAGTACAATGTTTCATCTTTTCCCACAATGCACAGCATCTCACAGGTGACTTAACACATTGACATTATCATCCTCGCACAAATCAAATATTTCCTACTGCAACGCACATCCAATAACGCTTTCGAGCTCGCAACGTAACAATAAACCCTTCTGATATAGGTTGCCAGAGAGCTTTAATTTTTACCACCACCCCATGG